>JBBPMC010000636.1:0-18736 GCA_038090115.1 Strobilomyces echinocephalus
TGGAGAGGAAGGTTGGAATCTAGGCTGGGTGTGCCTTAGGGAGGATGATGCCCAAGTGAACTAGACTGGGGTTGCCAGTCGACGTTCACTGGGTTTATATATTCAGAGACTACATAGGTTTACATAAGCGCTTCGTCTACAATAGTCCAAGCCCTTTGCCCATGGGCGCAGGAGTGTGGCTGAAACGCGTATCAAATGTGAAACATAGAAGGGGACGGAGATGAAACATGTGAGATAGAAGGAGGGTAGAATGGAAGAGAAGCATGAGAAGCGTTCATGAAATGCGGAGATGAAACATGATGGAATGGAAGAGAAGAGAAGCATGCACAGGCCTTTGGCTGTGTTAAGGGTGCGACATGCGCGAGGTGAACCGAAGGGCGAAACGAGTGACGATGGTGCAGAGATCAGAGGGCAAGGCTATGGCCGTTGATCCTGTGATAAGATAAAGGATAAGATTAGATAAGAAGAAAAAGAAAGATAAGTCCGTAAGTCCTTGAGATGTCATCCGATAAGGACCGGATGAGGAGCGAAGCGTAACAGACAAGGTATATAACAACCTATTTATGGCCCACCCCTCCCTGCATACTGTGCGTCTGGTTTTCATGATACTGCGTGCCACTAGGTCCGGGAGCAGCAGGCAAGCGAGGGGAAGGAACACCAAGTGCTGGAGTCTGGTTTTGACAATTCTGCAAGCCTTCAGGTCCAGGGGCAGCAGGCAAGTGAGGGGAAGCAACACGAAGTGCCGGATGACCTCCATATTGACCGTAGAAGTAGGGAACCAGATCATAGACACCACCACCACCAGGGTTTGTCTGTGCATCTGCCGGTCCGGGAGGGGCATGCACACGGTCACCTTCGCTGTACGGGCCCCGATGCAAATAATGACCCATGAATGGGCCCGCGAAGAATCCTGGATGGCCATACCAACCACCGCCTTGATGCGGCGCAGGCTCGTGGCGCGCGAACGGTATATCAGCTTGCGCTGCAGGGAATCCATGGGTGTGTTGGTACAGAGGTGGATACGGCAAACGGTCATATGCTGGGAAAGGTATTCCAGCAGCCTGTTGCCTAGGAAGCCCATTCACGATTGTTTGAGGGGGAGCCATCCCCAGGCCAACAGCAAAAGGCAGTCCAGTAGCTTGTTGGCCGGCGGGCCTGTTCGTGATCGTCTGAAGAGGGACCATCTCTGGAGCAGCGGCGACAGCCACTCCAGCACCCCGTTGCTCTGGGAGCATGTTTGCGATCGGCTTTGGGGGAACCATCTCGGGTACTCTTCCAGAGGCATCAGGACGAGTCGGAGCTACTGATGGATCGGGCTCAGTGGGATCATGTGCATGGCCTTCTTCTGCAGACAACAGCCTCACGACAGAAATTGAATCCTCCTGGCCCACCGAAACAGCCACGGACGCTGAAGTCCCTTCAACTTCTTGGGCTAGGGACACGGTTTCCCCCACCACAACTTGAGCAGCCATAGGCATAGAAGCCTCTCGGGGGACCAATATAGGCAGCGCTTTCTCAGCTGTGCCCTCTCGCTCTGTACCTCCTTCTCCCATATCACCAGGCTGTTGCAAGCGTTTACAGAGACTGAAAGGGTCAATCCCAGGATCCTCGTCACAAGCTCTGGCGCTCTTTGTAATGACACGAGGCTTCGGCCTGGCGGCATGTGGGTGCGCAGGCAGGGCAGCCACGGAAACGACTGTGGTCATATCGTCATGGCAGCTGGCGGAAACTGTTTTGATCGAGTTGGCAGGAGCGATGAGGTGCGCAAGCAGGGCAGCCACGGAAACGGCTGTGGTCACGTCATGGCAGCTGGCGGCAACCATTTTGATCAAGTCCACAGGAATGATGACGGATGTGACAGGGGGGACTTCTGGGGTGTCAACAGTAGCGGTTTCCCCAGACATAGTACCATCCACAGGTGTCGGTGCGAGGACCTGCTGGACATCCTTGCATGTCACAGTCACAGGGTTCGGCACAGCGACAGCGGCCTCATCCTCCGAAGAAGACAGGACAAGAACCCCTCGCTTCTTGATCGGGATCTGCACCGACTTTCCTTTCCCTTTGGAGTTCAATGGCTGAGTGACAGCGCGCTTCTTGGAAGCACGAGCGACGGGTTCCCTGGAGGATTTGCGCTTACGTGAGGGTCCCGGGTCCTCAGCTTCAGATTGATCGCCGTCGTCAACTAGATGACGATCTGGACTGCCTTCCCTTTTCCGCGCACTTTTGGGTTCATACTCAGAACCAGACTCTGAGCTGAGGTTGACGAGTAGATCTGAATCGTTGTCAACCTGCGCCGGCGCAGTTTTCTTGCTCGTTGTGATGACCACTTCGGGGATATAGCGAGTCTTCAGCCTCTTTGTCTGACCGACTCTCGGGGCCTCAGGTGCATTGTTGACGCTGGCTTCTGGTTCCGCAATCTCGTCTGAATCCGGAATGGAGATGACCTCGACAGGCTGAGATACCGTCTTTTTCTTCTTCTTCTTAATATGAAGAGGGCCTAAACCTGGGCGGTGAGGAGGGCCTTGTTGATCGATGGCAAGATTGTAAAACATCCTCTTGCCGCGCTCGTGAGACGAGTCAGACGCAGGGGCAGCACCATAGATGACTGGTTGACTGCCATTCATAAGATACCCTGGGTGCAACGGCGATCAGTACTACGTATCTGAGCCACTCTCGTATTACTTTACCTCTCCTGTCAGGGACCATTTTGAAATACAACCTATCCTTCGAAGTGTTGCACAGCGCAGCAAGAAGCTCTGAGCATTCTGCCAGAGTAAGGTCGGAAATGCCTTTCGAACCACCTTTTGCTCTTGACTGCTGCTCCTCGCCAGGGAAAGGGACGCTATCGGGGTAGTTGTAGCAAATGACGCCACTACTGGCAAGCTTTCTAGGCAAGCATTTCCAGGGGAAAAGCTTGCCAGATGCCCAACTGCACCCAACTTTCTCTACCGAAGATGTTAGCCCAAGGGTCAAGAGATCGCTGGGCAGAACCTACTCAGCGCTGCAATGAATGCCTTTCTGACAGGCCCGTGATCCTCTCAGTCATTCAGATCACCAATGTCAATGCCTTCGTCCACGTCCTCGCCCTCCTTCTTGCCCTCCTTCCTCTCTCCCTCCTTCTCCCCCCTTTTCTCTCCCTCCTTCTTGCCCTCCTTCTTGCCCTTCTTCTTGCCCTTCTTCACACCCTCCTTCGGATTGTTATCAGGTGCTTGCTCCACTGCAGCGTCAAAGGCATGGGCAACATGGTCGAGGGAATTCCTATTGCTAGAAAGGCGTCAGACTTAGAAACTAACACTAGACTTGCATGGAGTTACTGACTAAATGTGTGCCTTGAAGTGTCCGAGGATCTCGCTGTCGTCGGCACGACAACGATCAGTAAAAAACTGCGGCCGAGATCAGTCAGTACTCAGCAGAGTCATACGAGGGACGTACATTCTGTGCCCCCTCAGTGGTGAACACATGTCCGAGACCGCCATCTTGGTTCACGACCTTCCCGGCAATGAGGAACGCCCCTTCGATAGAGTGCGCTTTTGCCATTGAGTTGAACTGACGTGCGATCAGCATATTGCCAAGATGTAGATTCAATCCATACTGTAAGGATCATGTTCTTGACCACCTTCGTGAATGTCTGTTGTCACTGTGCAACAGTCCTCTCCATGTCAACCAAGGACTCTGCTTCTTTGAATGTCGTCAGTATTTCAAACCATGTATCTGGATATTCGGCGCGAAATAGTTGGTAGCACTTCGCCATATGTGATGCTGTCCGCGAATCAGTCGTCAGTGGTGCGGAACGTCAGATAGATGAACCCACATGGAGTGGCTTCGACCGTCTCGCTCTCAGGGATCTGTCCCGATTCCTGGATCTTGTTCGCTGCGAAATATTTTTGGTATAAATTCCAGCCATTTGTCGAGTTCAGTCTTGTGAACTGCCGCGTATAGTGGCCGACAACCTGTGAAAAAGGAAGGCCAACCTGACCGGCCAGCTGAGAGAACTGATCATTGATGCTTGCAAACCCTTTCTCGAGGATCTCCCTCACAGCAGAGGATGGCCGGCCCACATTGCCACCCAGAGCTCCTGAGCACATCGCCTCTGGTAACACTGGCAAGACACCTTCGGAATCCTCCCGAGATGCAGGCGAGGGTGTCTCGCATCGCTCGACAAATTCATGCAGCACTTCACCATCCCCAGTGTGGAAAGTCTCTGGGGTCTCGAACCGCGCAGGGTTGGTAAGGGGAAACACTGCGACCTTGTGCGTGTGCATGACGAAATCTTGCAGCACTTCCCCATCATCCATAGCATAGAAAGGCTCTGGGGATGGCTCCAGGATCTCGAGTTGCACGGGGTCAGCAAGGGGCAGCCTTGTGAGTTCGTCTTCATGCTCATCAATGGGCCCTCTTTTCGGCTGCCAGGGCATTTCCTCCTCTGAGCTGCCGCAGTCCGGTATAGCGACGCTGCCCTGCTCGTCAGTGTGGGCTGTCAAGTTATGACTCTCTTGGGGCCTGGTTGAGAAAATGAACAACAAGCGATGAAAGATCCTACCTCTCGAGACCGGTTTGGACGCTGTTGCATCCGCTGAGGCTGGACGGTAACTGCCTGCGGGACGAGATGTCCCCACGGAAGGTTCCGGACCCAGAGCAGGCTGCATGTCTAGCATAGCACCTGAAAAAAATATTAGTGGCTAGGATACTAAGATGGTTTTCAAACGCACTGATTGCCTTCGATTGCGTGAACAGTGAGCAGACATCGGGTTGATCTATCGGGAACAGTTCACTGGCACAACGCACAGTGTTTTGTGAGGTGAGCGGCGCAGGGCTTGTGGCAATGAACGGGTCATCTTCGTTCGCCTGCGAGGCGTTGATTTCCTCCAGAAGACGTCCTCGGCGATTGGCAGCCTCGCGGATCAGTCCTGTGTCACGCGTTGACACCTTGACAGTGGCACGTAGCCATGTAGGCGTCTGAAAAGGAGGCGGTGATGGTGGATGGCAGCCACCGCCAATCTGCTCGTCCTGTTCAACGGCAGACAGAACTGATGGATTACCACCACCAGGGTCGTTGTTTCTGTCCATCTGCCAATCAATCCGTCTCTATCAAGTGTTGAGGAGGGCTGAACGGCATACCTGGTGAAGCGTGCGAGGCAGAATAGGCCAGACAGAAAGCAGGAGGGTGGCGACGGGCAGGTGCAAAAAATTTGGCCATACTGTGAAAAGAGATCCACGGAGAAGGTGTAGTTAGTTCGAAGCTGCCAGTGCACTCGGGGCGCAATGCACACCACGGCACGAGGTGCACTTGCCAGGCACGACAGAAGACAGTGTAAGTTCGAACTTCCCAGCGCACTCGAGATCCAACGCACCTGCACAAAATGGTATGAGCAACATTTCTAGGTCACAATGGGTTGCACGGGTGCTTCGTTGACTCCTCATTGCCGTGGCGGTTTCAATCCACCATATGAATTTTGGTGGCCTGCTTGACGGGACGAGGATCATTGTGATGATCAATATTGTGAGGATCATTTTGCGGCTGCGATGTAAGTTAGAACCCACCAGTGCATGTGGATTGCAATGCACACCCATGAAAGATGATAACGCTGCTGCTTCGTGGCAGTCAAGAAAGGTTGACATGTGGCAGGTAGCAGAGCCGAGCGTGGTGATTATGTTATCCTGCGGGGCCAGTCCATGTCATGCTCCAGGTCAAGAAACTATGATTCAGCGTCAGACATGTTTGTACAGACTGTATATATGCGGGCGCTCAGTTGTTGTGATTGATCAAGTAGTAAAGATATGCGGCCTCCTTTATCGCCATACCCTGCCCAGAGAGACGAAGAGTGAACTCAGCTTCCGAAGTGCTTGTCTGCCATGCTTCGATCATCGTCTCTGTGTCCGCATCCGTATACCCATGAGCATCAAGGTAGCGCGCAGCCGCTCTGCCGAGGATTTCAGCGCACCTCGAAGACGGTGGCACAGGCGGCTCATAATGGTAGACATTACGAGTGAGCCCGCGGATGGTGCGCACATGCGAATAGATCATGGGGCTGGACGGGGCATCACGAGGTGCACGACGGAGGGGAGTCATTGCATTAGATGGGTTAGCATCCCCTCGAGGAGCGGGCGTGGCTGCACGCGAGGGGGTGGGAGAAGAAATGGGCGAAGGCGGCGACCTGCGTGGTGCATGGATCACAGACGTGGATGCGCGCTGCATGGATGGTGGCGTGGACGGCCACGAGATGGGTTGAGATGGTGCCAGGGGCCGTGACTGCGAGGCTGCGCGCTTCATAGATGGCAGTGTGGGCGACCATGGGATCGGTTGAGAGACTGCTGGGGGCTGCAACTGCTGGAGTGCACCTGTTGGCACAAATGGATGATCAACGAACAATATCACTTACAAAGGATTCACCGGCGCCATTGGACTCAAAGCCGATACTGACACCATGAAGTTGCGACTGGTGAGATGGACCTGCAGGCATAGCATTATCAGTCTGGTAAAAAAAGAGACAGGCGACGGTGTGCTCACCTCCATTGTCGGGCTCGAAGTCACTGGGGGGGCTGACTGCTGTGACCAGAGGTGGAATGTGTGGCATCAGATCGTCGACACCTTTCACAATCATAAAGGCGAGTACCTGCCAAAAACTTTTTGTGTGTAACCATCGCGGGTGGGTAAATTTGCCTTCGGACTTCTTCGTGCCTGCACTGCGCAAGAGTCAGTACATCATGTCGAGCGCGAGTTGGATACTAACAGTGTGCAATGGATCCCTGCCGGCGAGCCAACAACGATGGCGTAGAAATCTTGGCTGCCATCCGCAAAGAGTTCGAGAATCGCCGGTGCTTGCTGCTCGATGGTTTCAATAATTTCGGTCGGTCGAGGCATGGGACTGAGCTGCATAGCCAAGGGAAGCCAGAGGGACTGGATTTGCTCCGCCTCTGTGTGAGTGAGGCACTGGATAGCGATCGGAAGGGGTGGAGTTGATTTGCCGCAGTGGGTGGCGGGACTGGCAGTGTATGTGTCAGCACATAAAACTGCAATCCGAGAGCTGACTCACCTCCTTCCAGAGAGGACTCCGGGCCTTGGGCCACCAATGATAAGCCAAATTGGCTTGGGGGGATGAGCGTTCATGGAGAGAAATAGGCGGCGTGTTGGCCTTTTGACACCACCTTTTAGCTTGTCTGTGGTGCTGCATCACGCGCAGAGAACCATTCGTGACCTGCTCTGCGGGAGCGGCCTTTGGGAAATGGCTTTGTCGTGTGGCGTTTCGAAGTGCCAGTCCGTGCGGTCGTTTGCTTGTTGCTAAAAGCGGGCATCACGGGAAAGGAGCAGTGCCGGTTGATCATAGTATGTGATCCCAAAAAGGCTACTTAAGCTACAGAAGTAGGAAGACGAAGCACGAGGGATAGGAGGTACTGTCTAAACTCGTGCATGTCAGTCTCCCTGAGCGTTGTGAGTTCAGACCCTCTCAACACAGCCACTATCTGGGCAAGTACCCACAGTCCACAATCGATATCATTCGTCTGCATGGCAGAGACCTGAAACAGTAGTCCAGTGGATGTCGCGAGTAGCATAGACGGCAATACGTATGGATGTGGGGGCAGCAAGCCACTCGCTGACATCTCTGCGAATGGCACCATGCTTCTCCGCGGCGAGTTGCGCAAGACGTGTTATCAAAGTAGTAATATCCTAGGGCGTCGGTAAGACTTTAGATTAGCGGCCGCGGACAGCATGGTGACTCACCTGTAAGTCTTGCTTCCATCCGTGCTGCTCGGCGAAGCTGTCGAAAAGCAGGATTCGCTGGGCTGAGAAGTCAATGATACTGACCACCCAATGACCGCACGACGACGGGCGATGAATGGGGACTATCCACAGAATTTTCTCCCAATACCTGGTCCATCCCATGGTACGCCAGAGGGCATTATCATCAGCATGGTACCGGATCCGAGGAAGGTCGTGAGTCGAGAATAGTGCAATATCACTGGATCGGGCAGAGATGGATTGCGAATGTAGCAAGGCGGCGCACCCATTGATACACGTATCATTCAGACGGGCTTGCGGGTGTTGAAGAATCTCAATCGCTCTTGCCTCAAAGACGAGTTGCGGGAGGCCGTTCGTGGCCAGGCGAATGCGTTCGGCCATATCCACCTCGACAGCATCCTCGTTGGGAACTCGCCAGTCATCCTTGATTAGGTCCTGCACAAGGGTCAGTGGCATCCACCAGGGGGAGGATCACTTACGTCGGGAGGATGCCAACTAAGCTTCACGATGAGCATTGCTCTGTCAGAGTCTTCGTCGTCGTCGCTTTCCAAAACGTCATGAAGAAGAACAGCTTTGGATAATGGTGGCTCCTCGAAGGAATAGTGTTCTGCGATATCAGTGGGGTCTTGTCCGACAACCGGCGTCGAAGATCCAGGTAACGTAAGTGGCGGAAACCATTGCAAGTTGGCAGTGGATCGGATTTCTCCATAAAGGGCAGCCGCAAGGCGGACAGCTTCTTCGGCGGATGTCTTGTAATGTACTGCAGATACGAGCGTCGTTGGCCAGTATTCTTGTAATGCAATAACATCTTCTCGGCGTTGCTGAAGAAGCACTCGGAAAAGAGTGCCTCGGAGAACGTTAACGGACTTCATCAGACAGCGAGTGGAGAGCACATACCATCCGAAGCCCACAGCGCTGCCTCGACAGAGAACAGCTCCTGAGTGAACCAGCGGCACATATTGTCCGCCTCGGTCCCTAGGCGCACCTGCTCCTCGCAGCAGCGGTCTCGCTTGAGTAACGCGCGAATCCCCTCGCGAACGTCAGGGTCTTCTAACCAGCGAGGTATCCCGCCTGTGGCAGGGGATATCCATACGTCTTGTAGCAATGCTTGGTCACCGCGGAGGTCAGCCAGCTTGGTCGGCAGAGGAGTCGGAAGGGGGATCGAATACGATGGGTCATAGATCTCCTCGAGGGTGTGACAATACTTATTGAATTTCTTGATGGCGGCCATAAGAGCAGGTTGACACTTTGCAATTGCTTTGCGAGTTTGCTGGTGCAGTTTAGTCCCTGTGTCACGTTTAGTACAATCAATCAGCGGTCCAATGACGGATCTTACCTAAAGTCTTGTCCCTGCCGCCGACTGCGTGATCTAGTTTGTCCCATTCGAAGAAACTGCCGATTGCCCTTTTGTGGATGTTGATCTTGAGATCGCGTGCCATTAATAGCGTGCGTATGAATTCAAGTGGAACACCGTCTAAGTGAGGGAATTTGTCTTGTATATTTAATGACGCGTATAATGCCTTGATCTTGTCAAGGAGGCGAAGGTGGCTGCGTTCCATGCTGTCGAGGACTTCGAGCGCATCTCTGATTGTTGGGTCCTTTTCGATGGCAGCACGGGCAGTCTGTAGTGTACGCTCGGAAGCGTCCAAATCAGCTTGAAGTACGAGGACACTGTCCAGCTCTTTTTTGAGCCGTGCAGGAGCATCTGTATGGCATATGAGGCATTGTGATCTGAGATAAATGAAACATACATACGCGTCCTGAGGGAAAGCTGAGCAGCACGTTGGGCTATCCACTGAGTCCTAAGTTCCGAGATCGGCACACCACAGTTGTCCAGCACTTGTTGAGCGGCAGCGCGTTGTTCGCCAATCCCCTTTTTCATACGCCGTTTGATCCAGGGACCAAGTTCTTGGCGCATCTCGAGACCGATCGCCGATGCTTGGCGATCAATCAACCATACACGCCGTTGACGCTGGCATCATATCAGTAATGTTACACTAAGTGGGTATTGATCAACTTACAGAAGAAGCTCGCTCTATGCCAATCAGCTTAATCAGACGTGACCATAAGCGTTCCGTGCCCTCACCGTCTGACAAGCTGAGGCCATCGACTAATCGCGGATTGTAGACCAATTGACAGGCCCATTCATGGCCATATGCATGCATCACTGTTGTTGTGAAGCGCAGACGTGATACAACATTCCCATCGAGTATGTCATACTACAAAAGGTTAGAATGAGCTGAGTCACAGACCTCGAGAGATCATACCTGACGCAAGGAATGTTCGGCGACACAGCCGATATCATAAAAGACAGTTACCGTAGCAACAGAGGGGAGATACGAGAATAAGTGTTCGATAAGTGACATGCAATATTTCTGTTGTTCACCAGGGAAATCTATATTTGCGAAGAACAACGGAATATCATGATGGCATATCAGTGCCATCACGCCGGTGTCATCAAAATTTTCCATGGCAGCCTTCTGCTTCTTGCCATCCACTGCTTCGTAGGATGATTCGCATTGGTCGATGGCTGTGTCGGGAAGTTCAGATGGGTGCTGCTTGGCCGGGTGGCGGCGTGCTTTCGAGATGCGTTACCCCATGGCATCGACTTGGGCCTTGGGAATAAAATAAACAGGTTCATAGAAGATGGATCCATCCCCTGCCGAGCGCCGATGGTGGTAATGGAAGTTACCATCGGTAGCGACGTGAATGTCGCCACCGTCAGTGAGGGGCCGGCCATATGTATTGCTTCCGAAACAGGCGGGACAGCGCTGGACAAGAATCGTCGAACATGAAGGTGATGGCGGCAGTCCAGCGTCAGGGACAGAAGTGGGACCCTGGACTGGGGGATTGTCAGGACAGGAGGTGGAAGACGCAAGCAACTTCTGCGCTTCTGAGAAGCAGCCGCGTGTCACGGCAAGTAGGGCCTCAATTTGGTGTTCGACTTGCACTTGAAGAATGTTGAACCATTGGATGGCGTGGCCAAGACTACGTCGAAATGGTTCTTGGATGGTTTGTCCCTGATGGCTGGCATTGGTAAGATGACAACGAGAGCTCGTGCCACAGATATTACCTCTCGTCCATATATTCGGAACCCATGATGAAGGTAATGGGTGTTAAGAGCAGAAGCCAGTGCATTGATCGCGTCGCATGATTGCTCGAAAAGCGCGCGATAAAAAAAAGGAGTTCGATAGAAACAGCGAGGTGAGGCTGCGATGGAGCTGTGGGGAAGAGACCAGCTTGCAAGAGAACCTGAGGAAGCAACGCGCACTGGCATGAGTGAACAATCACTGTAGAAAAGTCTGGTATTGTAAGATGAATGAATCATAACCAGGGGGACAGGAAAATGACTTACGATCGTAGAATAGACAGACAAGCTCCACCGACTTGGGCACGCAGCCCTGCGTGCAGCACGAGAGTGTGAGATCAGGTATGGGAACGGGTTTACCCATCGTTCTTGTGACGTATTGCATAAATGGATCAATCAATGTTGGAATGAGTGCTTGCCACTTCTTGGACTGGCGCAGTGCCTGGGACTGAGACAATGGAATGGTTTGATCATTCTCGGGATTACCGTCATCTTTGGTGGGGATCACCATGCTTTCATCAGTGGCATCTAATGCCTGCGGTAGGTCGTCGTCGAGTACGCTGCTTTCTTCCAGAATGCCAGCAGAGCTGTTGGGGACTTGAGAAGGGAGGCCAGCCTTGTGGCTAAGTAGTTCTTCGAGGTGGTCCAGCAGTTGCTGGCGTTTGTTATGGTGGCCTGGAACAGTAACATACTGCTGACTTTTCTTTGGGTTGCGAGCCCTCTGAGGGGAGGTAAAATGCTGCCCAAGGCTGGCTGCAGTGCTGGGTAAGGTGGCCCGTGTGCCAGGACGGGGAGCCATGGAGGGGCAGGCAGGCGGTAGGGGCAATCTCGGGAGGGTCGTGAGTGCCGCAGGGAGCGTTGACAGAGGCTACGGAGGCGGATATCTAAAAACAAAACCGTGCTGTGCTAACATCCGACAGCCCGCGGAAATAGCCGCGGCAGATTGTGACCCTTTTTGGTAGATTTCCCATCGACAAGGAACCCCACCTAATTGGGGTCTAAAAGTACCAAGATCTAGTGCCTGAGGTGCCCTGTGGGCATTCACGAACTGCTACAAAGGTGGACAAATCTGGACCCTCTCACCCTGAGTCCGGACGAAGATTTTCGTTATGAACAGACCTACCTTTGACGAACCATCAGGAGGAGTAACAGTCGCGGCGCCTTTGCGTACTCCATCCTCTCCAGTCGTGCTCGACCGACCAAGCCAGCCGGCCTCCTCCATCAGCAAAACCCCATTTTAGATACAGGGTTCTCAGGAACTCGGCTAAATTACAGACCTATTACAGCACATCACAGTGACTTACAGCACTGCACCCTGGCAGCGTGACAGGCACTCGGCATCCACAGCGTCCACAGTGTGTCACGGTGACACAGTTCCATAGTAGGGTACTAGGTAGATTTGTAATTATGTAGATACCCTATCCTAGTCCCTCGGGACTTGTGTTTTTTTGCGAGCGAGTGTGACACGTGACGCTGGTTGCGCAGCGACTTCCCATCACCCCACTGTCGTCCAGCGCTCCATCGCGCTCCCTTGCGCCCTCGAGCCCAACAGCTCGTGTCACCCCCTCTGCCCTCCTTCGGGCCCAATTGCTCGACGGCTGTCCCCACCGTGTTTCCTTGAGCCCCATGGCTCGTTTCGCACCTCCTTCGACCACCTCCGCCATTTTCCCTCGAGCCCAGCGGCTCGTTTTGCACCCCATCAGCCCTCCTTCGAGCCCAGTCGCTTGACAGCCACCCTCGCTGTGTTTTGGTGAGCCCCCCATCTCATTTCACGCCCAATTCCCCCCTCTTTCAAGCTAGATCGCTCAACGGCCGTCCCCTCAGTGCTTCCTTGAGCCCAAATGCTCGTCTCACATCCCATCTGCCCACTTTCGAGCCCGGTCACTTGACGGCCACCCTCACCGTGTTTTGGTGAGCCCCCCCAACTCATTTGATACCCCCTCCCATCCTCCTTCAAGCTAGATCACTCAACGGCCGTCCCTGCCGCATTCCCTGGAGCTCAACGGCTCGTTTCGCATCCCATTGGTCCTCCTTCGAGCCCACTTGCCCGACGACCACCCCTGCTGTGTTTTCCCGAGCCCAACGGCTCGTTCCACCCCCCCCCTCCCCCCTTTGAGCTCGACGGCTGCCCCCGCCGTGTTTCCTCAAGCCCCGTGGCTCGTTTCGCACCCCATTGGCTCTCCTTCAAGCCCAGTCGCTCGGTGGCCGCCCCCACCGCGTTCCCTCGAGCCCAACGGCTCGTTTTGCGCCCACTCTGCTCCCCTTTGAGCCTGATCGCTCGACGGCCGCCTCCGCCGTGTTTCCTCGAGCCCCGTGGCTCATTTCGCACCCCATCGGCTCTCCTTCGAGCCCAGTCGCTCGGTGGCCGCCCCCACCGCGTTCCCTCGAGCCCAACGACTCGTTTCGCGCCCAATGGCTCGTTTCGTGCCCAACGGCTCATTTCACGCCCACTCTGCTCCCCTTCAAGCCTGATCGCTTGATGGCCATACCCACCGTGTTCCCTCGAGCCCAATGGCTCGTTTCGCACCCCATCCGCCTTCCTTCGAGCCCGGTCACTCGACGGCCGTCCCCGCCGTGTTCCCTCCAGCCTTTGGGCTCGTTTTGTCCCCCCTCCTTCGAGCCCGATCGCTCCACGGCCGCCCCCGCCCATGTTTTCTCGACCCCCATACCTCGTTTCGCACCCCATCCGCCCTCCTTCAAGCCCGATTGCTCGACAGCCGCCCCCGCCATGTTTCCTCGAGCCCAAAGGCTCGTTTCGCCCCTCCTCTGCTTCCTTCGAGCCCGATCACTCCACAGCCGTCTCCACCGTGTTCCATCGAGCCCAACGGCTCGTTTCGCCCCCCCTCTGCTCCCCTTCGAGCCCGATCGCTCGACGACCGCCTCTGCCGTGTTTCTTCGAGCCCCACGGCTCGTTCTGCGCCAAATCCACCCTGTTTCGAGCCCGGATGCTCGACAACCACTCCCGCCGCGTTCCCTCGAGCCCAATGGCTCATTTTGCCCCCCCTCTGCTCTCCTTCAAGCCCAATCGCTCGACGACCGCCCCCGCTGTGTTTCCTCGAGCCCCATGGCTCATTTCGCACCCCATTTGCCCTCCTTCGAGCCCAGTCACTTGACGACCACCCCCGCCGTGTTTCCTTGAGCCCAATGGCTCGTTTCGCACCCCATTGGCCCTCCTTCGAGCCCGATCGCTCGACAGCCGTCCCCGCCGTGTTCCCTCGAGCCCGGTGGCTCGTTTCGCGCCCCATCTGCTTCACCGTCTCGCGCCCCTGCTGTGTTCCCTCGAGCCCAACGGCTCGTTTCGTGTCCCCTCAGCCCTTCTTCGAGCCTGATCGCTCGACGGCCGCCCCCACCACTCTCTTTCGTGCCTCCTCCACCTTTTGTTGAGCCCGCGCTGCCTGTTTCGTGCCCCATCCCCCCTGTTTCGAGCACCACGGGGTCGTTTCACACCCCCTCTGTCCCCTTTCGAGCCCAATGGCTTGACTGCCACCCCACCGCCCTCTGTCGAGCCCGCGGCCCTCGTTTCACGCCCAAACCACCCGTTTTCGAGCCCAACAGCTCGACAGCCGCCCCAACCGCCCTCTGTTGAGCCCGTAGGGCTCGTTTTACGCCCCCCCCCCTCACCCGTTTTCGAGCCTGGTGGCTCAACGGCCACCCCTGCTGTGTCTTGTAGAGCCTGTGGGGCTCGCTTCACGCCCTCTCCGCCGTTTTTCGAGCCCGATAGCTCAACGGCCACCCCCGCCATCTTCCCTTGAGCCCAGTGGCTCGTTTCAGGCCCCCTCCTCACCGTTTCAGGCCCCCGCTGTGTTCCCTCAAGCCCAATGGCTCGTTTCGGGGCCCCTCGACCCTTTTTTGAGCCCGGTCGCTCGACGGCCACCCCCGCCGTGTTCCCTTGAGCCCAATGGCTCGTTTCATCCCCCCTCCTTGCCATTTTGTGCCCTCGCTGTGTTCCCTCAAGCCTAACAGCTCATTTCGCGCCCCCTCTACTCCCCTTTGAGCCCAATCGCTCGACGGCCACCCCCGCCGTGTTCCCTTGAGCCCAATGGCTCGTTTTGTCCCCCCTCCTCGCTGTTTTGCGCCCTCGCTGTGTTCCCTCAAGCCTAACAGCTCATTTCGCACCCCATCCGCCCTCCTTTGAGCCCGATCGCTCGACGGCCACCCCCACTGTGTTCCCTCGAGCCCAATGGCTCGTTTCGCGCCCCCTCTGTTCGCCGCCTCATGCCCCCGCTGTGTTCCCTTGAGCCCAACAGCTCGTTTCGCACCCCATCCACCCTCCTTCGAACCTGGTCGCTCGACGGCCGCCCCCGCCGTGTTCCTGTGAGCCCAATGGCTCGTTTCGCGCCCCCATTGCTCTCCTTCGAGCCCGATCGCTTGACGGCCGCCCGCGCCGTGTTCCCTTGAGCCCAATGGCTCGTTTCACGCCTCCTCAGCCCTCTTCAAGTCCAATCGCTGGACGGCCACCCTCGCCGTGTTTTCTCGACCCCGCGCCTCATTTCGTACCCCTTCAGGGTCCTCTGCCGGAGGACTCGACGCCCACCTCTATCGTGTTTCCTCGCTCACCCCATCCTTACTCTGTACCATGTTCATTATGTATAGTAATATATTTTGATTTTTTAAGCTATGGATATAAATGAGTGAGCGAAATGTATAATCCCCACAGATGGGTGCAGTTGGGCACAGTTGGGCACAGCGCATCAGACTGCGCGCGCTGCACAGCATTACCAAATATGTACCGCACTGTGCGACTCTGCATAGATAGGGACCTTCGTGTAACACTGTGACAGCTGTAACATGCTGTGCAATGCCCTACAGTGCCCTACAGCTCTCGGTGAATTTGCTGATGTCCCTTGGTCATTTTGCCCTCCCAGGCTCTTACGTGAACTCCCCGCTCCCCCCTTCTCCCCGAAGTGTCGCCTCAGGAGATAAATGGTCAAGTGAAGGGCACGTCGCCTCCCATCTGGCTCCTTCCCACTCACCTTCCCTAACGTACGAAAACCTGAAAAAACAATACTATGAAGGGGATGAAGAACTAGAGCTATCGATACCCCTCCTCGCAGCATTGTACGACAAAAAGGAAGATCTCGAACCCATGGACATAGAGGATTGCGGCTTGACCATTGGACATACCCGACCTCGGTTCCGCCTGTCAGAACGCTTCGCGCTGGAGCTATGGCCAGTTGTTCATCAGCTCCAGAGATTTCTAGTCGAATTCGGTTCTGTCATTGGCCAAGAGACTATCTACCTTATAGACCCCCATGACATCTTCTGTAACCGACTCTCGGCCTCCAATGACTTAGGTCAACTGGACATGGCCTGGAAGATGTTACGTGCGTGCATCCGGCGGATACCGGACATCTTCGCGAAATACGACGCAGAGTACCGTGGTGCACCTGCTAACTCCCTCGCTACCACCAATCCCAAGCTCTACAACCCTGCCGCTGCGAGTGCTTCAGATGGGAACCACTTTGTTGAGATGATGAAGAGTCTTCCTTATATGGCTGAAGCGGCGTCAGAGCGTCAAAGGAGAAGACTAGCCAAGGGAAGGAGCATCGAGGAGGTCTGGGGCGAGCCGGAACGTCTCGCAGCTGCCTTCCCTCCCCGGAGGCCCGAGACAAAGCCTCAGATTATCAGTTACGACGCCGTAGGAAATGTCGTCGCCCAGTCTAGTTCCTCCATGCTCCCTCAAGTTGAATCTGAACCTGTCATCGGAAGCACTTACGCAGCAAGCAGAGAAGAATTGCAGGCCCGTCCACCAGTTCCACGCCCGGTCCTCACCCCTTCCCGTTCAGCTTACGCACGCTTCACTAGACCTACACTGCCGACCATTGTCTCTCCTCCCAGCAAAGTGCCTGCCAATAAAGAGGAATTCATGCAAGGACTAGCCTCTATGCGTATGGGAATTCCGCGCGAGGTGACGAGAGCTGAACCGGCAGGGAATGTCAGGATTATCGGGAGTGGCTCCCTCCATCCCTCTATCTCTAGGCTGACTAGACTGCTTGGCGCACCCTCCGCCCCAATAGGTTACGACCTCCCTCCGCGCTCTGTACGCTGGGGAACAGGACTGTTACAACCCCAGGAGCAACCCTTCCTTGGGGGGCCCTCAACGAACACGCTCGGTCTGCATTCACACACTAGCGCAAGTAACTCCCCCCCGCGATTTAACTCAACTATGGAAGCCACGATGGGATCAAGGAGACGAGATAATCCACCACACCAGCCGAGTTCGAGGAGTCAACGTGAGAGAGTTAGACCGAAGTCAAACCCCTCCCCAGACTCTAGTCCGGATGACTCAAGTGATTCCCCAAACCATCCTTCGCATAGAGGCTCGCAAGGACCCCCGAACCGTCCTCCATACAGAGGACCACCGGACCCTCCAATGCGTCATCCGCCGCCAATACCGAACCCCTTGCCTCCCAACTACTACGCATATGGTCAGTTCGTACCATCAGTCAAAAACGAGATCAAGGTGAGCGCGATCCCGGCTTGGGATGGTAACCGAAACACAGCTGTGGAGTACTTCGCGGAACTCCAGGATCTAGCTTCCCACCGCGGCTACATGATGCAGTTGGTAGCCTACTGGGCGAGCACGTGATTCGAAAAGAACTCGTCCATCTTCAAATGGTACCTGACTCTTGATCCCCAATGGAAAGCTTGGATGCAGCAAGATTGCATCTCGTTTATAGAGATCATTTGCACGTACTACTTGGGCGACACCTGGGTCCAACGAGTAAACCAAGAGTTTGCTCAGCAGTCGTTTAGGCAGAAGGAACATGCGAAGGAAGAGCCAGAAGATTTCATTGCGCGGAGAGTCCTCTATTCTCGCCTCCTCAACTTTGCGACCCCGGGTTCGAAGGATGAAGCGAAACTAGCTTTGAAGAACACCCCAATTCAGTGGCGGACTATCCTCGCAGAAGATTCGGTCCAGGATACTGCCACGCTCCAGCTTCGTGTAGCAGAGCATAGGGATACGCTGAAGCATAGTACCACAACTGGCACGAACCCTAAACAGTATGCAACGATGGAAGAGCTGCAAGTGGTTAAAGTCACCCTTTCAAGGCTGGGCGCCTGAACTGCACTGCAGCGCTGACCATACTTTCCTGCTGCTGTGAATGGCCATTCAGCTTCGGCCAATGTCGGAGAGACTGTTGCTGTTGCCGATGAAGAAACTGCGGATGAGGCCACTGACCTCCGAGAAGTTTTCGTTTCAGGAGCCGCTTTCGAAGATCTCCCATTAGACAATCATGAAGCGATCCTAGCAGAAGCCTTCTCGATTCTCCGGCAAAACAAACCATCTGTTCCGAAGGAAGGGTATCCCTTTCCAAGGCAGGACCAAGTTATTACGACGCTAGACAGGAAACCACGTTGGCCTTGCCGCGCGTGTGGAAGCCCCAACCACTGGGACAAAGAGTGTCCGCATTATGAAGTGTTCTGATACAACCCTAAGACCTAAGTCCTCAGGTTACCACTTGGCAACTAGGAGCTCTATAGAGAGGATAGAGGGAGTAGTTGAAATCTAGGCTGGGTGTGCCTTAGGGAGGAAGATGCCCAAGTGAACTAGACTGGGGTTGCCAGTCGACGTTCACTGGGTTTATATATTCATGGTCTACATAGGTTTACATAAGGTGTTTCGTCTATAACGGTCCGAGCCCTTTGCCCTTGGGCGCAGGAGTGTGGCTGAAACACATATCAAATGTAAAACATAGCGATGAAACGGAGATGAAACATGTGAGATGGAAGGAGGGTGAAATGGAAGAGAAGCATATGAAACAACGGAGATGGAACATGATGGAATGGAAGCATGCACAGGCCTTTGGCTGTGTCAAGGGTTGCGACATGCGCGAGGTGAAACGAAGGGTGAAACGAGTGACGATGGTGCAGAGATCAGAGGGCGAGGCTATGGCCGTTGATCCTGT
>JBBPMC010000637.1:0-18733 GCA_038090115.1 Strobilomyces echinocephalus
ATACAGGTACGGTTCCAAAGGGTTAAAGGCCTCATGGGTGCTCACTGACAGCAGTCCAATTCCAGGGCCCCCGCTTTCGATCAGCGATGAGACGCTGTGGTGTCTGACATCATTCATTAATACCACATCTCACTAATGTGGCAGACAGTCACGGTAATGCAAAGGATGGAACAGTGACCTCACCCTCCAAGTTTCAACGTTTTCAACAATCGGCGTTGAGTGAGAGTTGTTCCACTGGACTCTCGGATTGGCACGTGTAACCTACCGGTGATTCATGAACATGGTCTGGCGGCGTCACCATGCTCAGGCTATTATTATACATCGAAAGCGGGTTCTGTGGAATCTGACCTCCTTCAACTCAAAGTATTGCCTCAGACTGCTGACAGTTGCAAGTAGCTGCAACAGACTCGACCGAATTCTCGTTTGTGGCTGACTGTTCAGTGTATCGAGAAAGCGGCACAATGAATGTGAACACCACATTGACGCAAGGAGAGTGGACCAGCAGGTCCCGGGTCCAAAAAGAAAGCTCAAACCAAGGCAGTGTATCCTCAAGGCAAGTATCATGTTCGCCTGCGAGTTCCGAGCGGTCTCATTCAGAATTTCAGACCGACCTTGCCATATTTCACGTTCAACTTCATTTATCTTAGGGCGTTGCCAAGGCCACGTAGTACACCATTGAAGAGATGTCGTGAACCTGTCTTCAATGGCTCAACTGACGCCGTGACAACTCGACAATCAACCTGTAGCAAATTTCTATCCTCGGTGTTGAACAGTGCAAAACATGACCGGACCAGCTCAAACTAGCTCAAACGTCCCGTGGAGCATGTGACGAAATGTATGACTTCCCTGTCACAGTTCCCTCAGTGCTGCAGGGTGCTCCGCAGTTCCGCGCCGCTTCTCCTGGACGACCTCAAGGATGTTGGCTGTCGTGTCTTGCGGAGCGAGACTTCGGGGACAGCTTCGCACCTAGTTCCGTGTTCTTTAAATACGGGCACTTCGCGAGCAAGGCTCCCCGCATGGCTTTCTTGTCCCCTGCCTTTGTTCGGAGACACCTCGACAACGCCCAAACCTCGTTCGCAATTCAAAGTCAGGACGCTCGCCGGCCTGCTTGTATGACTTTTGCATCGTTGGTCAAGTAATGATGCGGACTTGCCTTCAATGGTAACTCGGATCGTCCATGAGTGCCCAACCCATGCCCTGTTAGCTGAAAAACGTTTTTAAGCGAGCATTGCTACATGACGCGTATCATGTCTGGTGAGGAACGAGTGGGCCAAGGCGGCGTCTTTGCAGGGCTCATTGCTGTGCCGTATCACCATTTTCCGTGATACTCTTCCAGAATTCTTTCCGGTTGATCGCAACATATTATGCCTGCTTCGCACGGAAGACTTCTAATGGATGGAATCAGAAGGTTGCTCGCTTTAACCTCTTGCGCGTCATTATACTAACTCTTGCCACTCGCAGCATCTCGAAACATCGAGAGCGATACCCTGCTTCGATTGCACTCTTGAATGGAGCAGACGCATCAAGAAGAAGCACGAGAGCTGTGTGGGGGTGCCGGCGTGGCGTGCGCTTGATGGGCCTGGTATGATTACTATAGAGTTCGCTCGGACCTGGGGAGGCTGACAAATATTTGCGGACTTGCCACTGGCCGATTCCCGCTGTCCACATTAATGGAGAGGACATCGGACCCTAGTTCATCTGCACTGCACTTCATTAAAATGTAGGTGCTCGATCACTTCGTGACATGGCGTACGGCCAATCAAACTGTTCTGGTGCTCGACCTTGCCTCCCAGAATGTCTTGGACCAAGCGCCGCATCAACCACCCTTGGTAAGCGCATGGCAGGGCCCGTCGCAGAGTGTTAACCTCGCATCACATCTCTCCACCGATTGGTGGCTGACGCCTAATCCGGCTATTCGGCAGTAGAGTGCGGCCTCGTGTTGTCCTCACCACTCACGTTCGCATCTTCTAGATTCTAGAACGTGATACCAGGTATTGCAGAGTTCCCGATCCGAATTATTTCATGCATGTTTCAGTGATTCCGGGCTCGACTGAGCACGAAATCTGCTAACTAGTGATACGGGGATAAGTATAAGTCCTCTAGAGGAACTCTGAGACACGTGTGCGTGTATTTTCCCACAATTTTTTTTTTTTGCGTTTGACGCTGTCCCACAGCTATTGTAGAGCACAATCGTAATACTGCAACTGTTCGCTTCGGTCCCTTAACACGCAATGGTGTGGACACTTCAGAAGGTGTGTATCTACGGGAATCTATCTCCCCGGACCCCCTTGCCGCATGTGGAGCTGTGTATCTTCACCCTACCGGCAACGTGTGGACATGGCTCAGATGACCATCCGAGTGTGCACTGTGGACCACGCAGGGTTCTCAGGGGTCCTATGCCAACTCAGTCAGCTTTGCTACCCCGGAAGAAGCTCAGAAGCCGCGAGGTAGGCACGCGATCCACTTATAAGCAGTACCTCTCAGAACGCCAGCCACAATCCGTTTTCCTACCCGCCCAAGCTCTTATCGTTTCCTCCCTCCGCCAATTTACTCATGATGCTCGAAGCATTCAAGATCAAAGAGTTTGACCTGAACCCTATCTTTGAATCCTGGACCAACGCGCCCAAGTTTCTCGGGGAGCCGAAGAAAGACATGCCCGTCAACGACTGGCTTGACAAAATCAAGGCAGGTTGTGTCGAGCGCAAGGTGCCAGAAGAGTACTGGCACAAAGTTGCCCAACACTACATGGGCCCAAAGGCGAAAACTCGCCTGGCGGAGCTGAAGAACATCTTGACTCAGATCAACGGCGGAAAGTATCGTTGGAGCTGGAAGAAGTTTCGAATCGCCATGAGGAGCATGGGATGTACGCCAATGTTTCCAGTCGTCAAATTCATGGAAAGGGTCCGACTGACGTTGCGCTTTAGGGGAAATAGACACCACAGCTACGACCCCGGTCACGGTCGAGCGCAGATCGTCGGGGAGCTGGCTGACGCGCTGGAAGCCCTCGTCGAGAGACAAACACGCGAAGGAGTCCGAGTTCGTCGAGGTGACAAGGGTAGAACCTCCCGTCCCTGCGCCCAAGGCATCTCGACCGAACCCCGTCAAGGCACTCTCCGAGACTGCGATCCACGCCGCAACCTCGGCTTTCAAAGCCCGCCATCCACCGCAGCGATCCAACACCGTGGGGCCCGCGGTGACGACGATAGCTGCCGTGACATCGGCATCCGTGCCACCGCTGCCCGTTGCGACGCGTCCGACCCCGGACAACCAAGGTACGTCCATGCCTACGCTCCGCTAACAGTGCCGTGGTCGCTCAGGCGGGGTTCGCCCTATTCGTTAGCTGTCACCACCGTATCAAACGTGCCCACCTGGTTACTCAACGCATGCCAGGCGATCAATTTCCTCACTGCAGAGCACCCTAGAGCGATGACGACGCTCAGCGCCGTGCTGATCACGGCTGGCACATTGCCTGCGATTCCCGCTATCGCCGGAGGCACCGTCCTGGCTACCGGTGTCGCCCAAGCCGTTGGAGCCATCGCCGTGGGCGTCGGGAATCTCCTGAAAGCGCAACAGGAAGGCCAGCTTCAGATGTCGGGACAGGCTGCGGCTCCTCCAGGCCACCACCCACCGATGCGCGCTGCAACGTTCCAGTGAGGGTTCCGCGGATATATCCACACCAGCCACCGGCCACGAGGCTACGTCGCTGGTCGAGGTACCCGTTATGACAAACTCTAGCTTTTCTTATTGCCCTCTTTGCATCATCGCCCCTACCTCACATGTACGACTAACATTTACGCTGTAAGCATACACGGCCTTATGCGAACCTGATACAGGCCTTCGCCTTCGTGACAGTATTGTTTATACTGTACGTAGCTTGATACTTAGTCACTGTCAAGGTTTCAGACAACGATGTAACCACGAGGAAGCCCCTGAACAGCGGGCCAGAACCTTGCCTGAAAAGGTTCAGTAGTAGTAGTAATCATTATAAGTAGCATGGAATGAACCAATGGAAACGAGAAACACGTTGAATGGTTCCCCAAGTGACCCCGGTCCCTGAACTCCAATCCCCATCACAGTCCACTTTGTCGGAGCATACTTGGCCCTAGTGGTCACCGGATCATGCGTTGGCTGGACTTTAGCCACTCGCCCTCGAGGTCCAGAATTTCATGACCGGCCGGTTCACCGTTGATGAAGAGTCCACCGGTAATGTCCCATTTTTCCAAGGGGATACCAGCATCCTTGCAGAGCGTTACAAAGTCGCTCGGAAGGGCCGCCGCCACCTCGAGGCGAAAGTGTTTATTGGGACCTGTTTGCCTGAATCGCTAAAAGGAGACGAGGGGATATGATAGACACGCATGACAGGACGGAGGGAATTCGGACTTACTGAAAAGCACAATCGGGAAGCATGTAAAAACAGCCTATTTTCTGGAACTCTGATAGTGCGGGAGATTTTTTCGGAGATTGGGCTGCGAGAGTACACTGGGTCACCTAGAATAGGTGCTTGGACATCATAAGATCGGTGGCCAGAGTCTCCGAAAACATGCGAGCAGTGTAGCTTACTATGTAATGAATGGGCGAGGTGGACGCGAAGCTGGTGCTTCAAACCGGTGTGGAGGGTCAGTTTGAGTAAAGACAACGGCGCTTTGGGCTAATCGCGTGCTTCGGCTGACATGAAGCGGAGTATGTGAAGAGAACCCACGGAGGATGCCACGAATTCCCAATCTGTGGCAGCAAACTTGGCGTTGCAACTCTGACTGATAGATACATGACCGCCGTCCGTCTCAAGAGGGTCTCTAATCTCGCCGCTCCGAGTTTGGAAAGATTTCTCGCCTCCCCTCACTAGTGCGAGATAAGTTTTTCCGACAGATCTGTTCTGAAACTGTTGTGATAACTGCCTAGCGGCAGTAAGGTTTTTGGCAAGCACGAGCGCTCCGGTAGTAGCCTTTAGATCTAGATCTCAACCAGTAGAATGAAAACAGAACCACGATGCGAACCTTGTCGAGGCGATGGACGGTATGAGGTACTTTATCCAGATGAAAGTGGTCCTTCAAATCTGCCAAGGAGTTCAGGGAAGGCCGATCATCGGACGACATGCACTCACCGGAAAGCAGGTCATTGAATTTGTCCGCGTTTCTCTCTCTATGCTTTTGGTCCTGTGCATGAACTCAAATTTCGCCGAGGGTCTCGCGTAGCAAACTGTACACCCACGTCACTCCCTTGTACGTCGGATCCTTGACAAACAAGATACGGCGGCTTGTTGAGCACGATGACGCCCCTGTCGGCGTAGATTGCTAGCCTAGACCAGTTCTTTGACGATGTGACTACACAGTTTGTCGAAGGACTAAAGAAACAAACCTTGGACAGCGCTGCAGCGTACATGGGTAGGCACAGGGAGTCGGTCGATGACTGTTCCTCCAAAGCTAGCTTTCCTGTCAGAAAAACCTTGGGCGGACCGCGACGAGTCTTGCTAAACAACTTGGGAGTTGGTAGTTGGTTGGTTTATAGGTGAATAGTAGTCCCCGCCGCCCGGGGTTTGAAAAACCTAACCTAGCGGACGGGCCGTGCGGGCCGCCAAAAAATCCCGCCACCACGCCGCGTCACCGTACTCGCTCCCCGCCGCGCCATGTCCTTTGAACTCTTTCGAGCCCGAGAGCTTGCTGGTCGCCCCCGCCGTGTGTTTTCGAGCGCCGTCGCCACCTCTGGAGCCGACCGCCCGCTAGTCCGAGGCCCTGCTGCCTTTAGGTAATTTCCTGAAGTTCCATCACATGTCGTCGGCACCTTCTTGCCAACATTCGGAGTCGCGAATGAATGCATACAGGAATTATCCTCGAAGGTCATAGGAAGGGTTGAAGCCAAAAAAAAGTGTTTTTGTCGAGTTTGATTTTTCTCACTGATCCTTCTTTCCTCCGTCATGAATGCTGTCGTTTCAAATGTAAGGGGTCGCGACCGCGGTCCAGAGCGGCGGTGAACTAGTCCGCCCTGACGGCAGAAGGCGCCGTGATCTTGTAGATGAGGCAAGCCGTCGATTCAGCGGACTGTTCACAGGTCTAGTCAAGGTCTAGTCCGTTCCAGCTGCGCGGTTCTTTACATATATTGCCTGAGTGAACGCAGCGCGAAGTCTCGTCTCCCTCACTTCTCACTTTTTCAGCTACCGTATTCTCGCCGCTGGGATGCCTGCTCAGCGTATCACACAGGCTAACCCGCCCCCTGACCCATCTCACCTTCCCGACTCCGTACTGGAGTATCGCGCGCAAGCCAGCGCGGCGTCAGAAATCACGCCTGCCGAACTCGCTTCGCTCGACAAGTCCAAGCGCGCTGCGAACTACATTGCTGCTGGTAATTAGCTCCTATTCTGTCTTTTCGTCCGCATCATGCTCAAGCATATCTCAGTGGGGATTTTTTTGAGAGATAATGTGAAAGAAAACTCACCTCAGACTACATCAAGTTCCGCTTGCTCGGCCACTGGAGCACCTGCCCGGGCCTCGTGCTGGTGTATGCGCATTTGAATCGTCTCATCAAGACCGACGTCGATGTGCTCGTCGTCGTCGGACCCGGTCCGTTTTTCTCCCTGGAATGCACTAGCTGTGGATTGATTTTATTTTCGCCACTTAACCAGCCCATGGCGCACCCGCCATCCTCTCCTGTCTGTGGTTGGAGGAGGCGCTTGCGAGTTTCTGGCCGCGCTATTCCCGGGATAGAGCCAGGTTGACGAGGCCTATCACCCGGTTCAGCACTCCAGGAGGGTTCCCGAGGTGAGCTCTGCACAACTCGCCTCGTTTCCAAGGTTGACTGGTCCTTCAGCCACATCAACGCCGAGACCCCATCCACGAAGGTGGAGAATTAGGATATGCACTCAGCGTGTCGTTTGGCGCCGACCGCACGGCACGGGTTCAAGTATATCGATCCCGCGGATCCGCGGGCGCCGTGCTTCCTATTCTACATCTCAATGGATTCAAGATTTCGGAACGCACCATCTATGTATGATAAGGAGTTGGTCGCGTTGTTCGGGTCGGCATCGCAGCGATAGGCAAAACTGCGCACTAACGAGCGCCTCTCCAGCAGCTACGGTTATCAAGCTTGCATCGTCGAGGACCTGCAGAATATCGACAAGGACATCGCTGTGGCCATGGAATGGACTCTTGGGGAGATTTCTCGCATCCAGCAGGCAGCGCGCTGGGGGAATCCTAATGTCAAACCTCGGTGGCCGATGCTGATTTTGCGGACCCCGAAAGGCTAGTCTGGTCCAAAGGAACTGGACGGAGAGTTCATAGAGGGCTCATTCCGTTCTCACCAAGTGCCACTCAGGCTCTTGCAAGATTGATTGACAAGCCATCGCCCGGAGGAATTGTTCACCGCTCATGCCACAAATAGTGAGGGTTTTACTTGCTTTTTCCTTGCAGAATCTGAAATCAGTTTGCTAGTAATCCATCCACCTTTAGGATTTTCTCCCCTGACGAGCTGGTTTCGAACAAGTTGGACGCCGTATTCGACGTCACCGGGAGAAACTTCCAGTTGGACATCGCCTCTCGTGCCCAGGGAGGGCGTGTTGTCGAAATTCTCCCCGAATACACCTGTCAGGGCATGCTTCAGGGATATACACTTACAGGAAGGACTGCACTCTTCCCGACGTACGAAGCTTTCATAGGTGTTTTCCACACCATAATGGTGCAATACAGCAAGTTTGTGAAGATGGTTCGTATTTTCATTCAAGTATGCGATGGATATACGAGTCGCCTTCACTCAGTCATACGAGATTGATTGGCGCCAGGACATTGGCTCTGTCTACTTCCTGGAGACCTCCACCTGGACTAGTAATGAATTCTCGCACTAAAATCCCTCATTTATAGGTGCTCCGATGCGGAGGAGGCGAATCGGGTGCGTTCTCTGGTTGTTTGAGACAATAAACGACTGATATTCATGGAGCATTGTATAGCGGGCACCTCTGTCTGGAAGTTTGCGAGCGTTGACGAGGGTGTGAATTCAGGTGTGTACGAGAATTCACTACGTTAACCGTACGCTTCTGACAACAGTTCAGCGTCCTCGTCGGCATCGGTACAGAAGTTACATTCGAGGTGGTCGCAGCAGCAGCTCTCCTTCACAAACTACTTCTGGCCCTTCGCGTACGCGTCGTGAATGTAACAGACCTGATGATCCTCGGTCCGCCGGGAACTCATCCTCACGCACTCGACGACCCAGACTTCGATTCGCTTTTCACCTCGGATAGACCGGTCATTATCAACTACCATAGTTATCCAGTCGCGTTGAAAGGCTTGTTGTTTGGTCGGCCCAACCTCAGTAGAATCCAGACTGGCGGGTGAATTGTTGGATCTCTCTCCAGCCATCACGGATTGACGGCAAATCACGTACTGATACATCGCTCGGACCATATCGTCTAGGTCCGGACGCCATTCCACACGACGCACACACAGCCCGACTTCTTTTATTACTTATCTTGTAACAACGTATTATGACCCGAAGACTGCTCCGGTTCCGTCCAGACTCCAGAATCCGGTCTGCGGCGAACGACGCTACTGTTATAATTACGTAAGGCTAATGCTTGGGCACACAGTGTATCAGTAGAAATCGGATCCAACCGTTTCAATACCTCAAACTTCCACGACAACATCGACAACATGGAGCCCTTCGAGACATACCAGACGCCGCTTTCGAGGTTAGACAATTGCGCATACGCTCATAGACACTCGAACTCAATCGGTGGAGCAGCCGTTATGCTAGCAAAGAGATGTCTTATCTGTTTTCCTCAGCGGTAAGTGTGGTGGAAGGGGCCCAGAAACCATCACCAACGGTCTCGATCTTTCATCGTTCTAGAACCGTTTCAAGACCTGGAGAGAATTATGGCTTAACCTCGCCATCGCAGAACAGCAGCTCGGACTTCCGATCAGTGACGAAGCTCTGGAGCAGATGAAGGACAATCTCGTACGAAAGCCTTTCAGATAGGCACTCGCTTCACTTTAGTTTGACGAAATAGAATCTAACCCCTGAGCAATTTGACATCGCGGCGAAAGAAGAGAAGAAACGCCGTCACGATGTTATGGCACATGTTCACACATTTGGACAGGTTGCCCCAGCTGCTGCAGGCATCATTCAGTGCAGTCCATCTTCTTATTTCATATCGCCGTGACATTCATGTACGTGTGTGGACTTGCAGCTTGGGCGCCACCTCCTGTTATGTGACAGAGTATGTATGTTCTGCTGGATGTGATTCGCCAGCTGAATCTGATCCAAGTAACGCGGACTTGATCTTCATACGAACTGGACTTGGTTATATTCTCAAGTCTCTTGCGGTTCTTATCTCACGTTTCTCGGTGTTCGCACTCCAACACAAGGATCTCCCGACTCTGGGCTTCACACACTTCCAGCCTGCACAGCTCACTACGGTGGGAAAACGCGCAACTCTTTGGATTCAGGTGAAATATCAATATCTTACAATCTAGGAGCGAAAAAAAACTTATCTGACTGTATTGCCGCCCTATTTCAGGAACTTCTGTGGGATCTACGAAATATCAAGCGTGCACGGGATGACCTCGGATTCCGTGGTGTGAAGGGGACAACCGGAACGCAAGCCAGCTTCTTAGCTTTATTCAGTGGAGACCACGACAAAGTAGAGGAGCTGGATAAGCTCGTGACGAAGCTCAGCGGCTTTAGCTATGCATATCCAGTGACGTCGCAGACTTATTCACGGAAGATTGATATCGATGTCTTGGCCCCTCTCGCGTCACTCGGTGCTACGGCTCATAAAGTTGCAACTGACTTGAGGTTGTTGGCAAATCTCAAAGTCAGTACGGTTATTCCAGAATCATCAGGTTAAACATGACGCTAAATGCAGGAAGTTGAGGAACCGTTTGAATCGACTCAGATAGGCTCCTCTGCAATGGCGTACAAGCGGAATCCAATGCGGTCTGAACGCGTGTGCAGTTTGTCACGACACCTCATGGTATTGCATCAGAATGCGTTGATGACGTCAAGCGTGCAGTGGTTTGAACGGACATTGGATGACAGGTCATCTGTGTCAGAAAATTGGTCACCATGTCACTGACATGTTTGTAGTGCAAATCGTCGGGTGACACTGCCCGAGGCGTTCCTGACCGCAGACATTGTCCTTTCGACTCTGCGAAATGTATCGGAAGGCTTGGTAGTGTACCCCAAGGTCATCGCTCGCCGGATTTCTCAAGAGCTTCCATTCATGGCAACTGAAAACCTGATCATGGCCATTGTCAAGAAGGGTGGCGATAGGCAAGAAGCACACGAGAAGATTAGAGTGAGTCGACGTCTGCTGTCACGGTTGATGAATGTGCATCACTAATTCTTGCTACGTCCGTCGTTCCCGTTATTTCTTCCAGGTCCTGTCCCACGAGGCCGCGCACCAGGTAAAAAACCTTGGACTTGAAAACGATCTCATCGAACGTGTCCGGGGGGATGCATACTTTGATCCTATCAAAGGGGAGCTGGAGGCTTTGCTAGATCCACAAACGTTCATCGGGAGGGCACCGGAACAGGTGGCCAAGTTCATCAAGGGGTGGGTGGAGCCAGCTTTGGCGGACAAGGAGCTGCAGGAGGCGCTGTCAGGAACGGGGCAGGTGGAGCTCCATGTTTGATGTGCCCTGTCATGTAACAAGACCTTGACCATGCGTATGTCGTGCTACTGCGGCACGGCCCGGCCCGATCGTCGCTTCCGTCGGAACCACGTTCGCGGTATTGTCTGAGCTTGAAATTTAAAAGAGCGTCCAAACATGGGGCAAAGCTTCGGAGGCGAAGAACGTTCGTTTGCGCCGTGTACGAGCGCGGCCCGTCGAAGCTGGAAGGTGGCAGGAGAGGGCAAGGACACAGGTCAGTCGCCAAGTTGGGCAACTGGGCAGAGCTGACGAAGGAGTTAGAGAGCCGCATCATTTCGCACGTTTACTTTCCAAGGGTCCTTTGTCAGGTTAGAATTTGCCTAACCCGAACTTGTTTTTCTCCTCCCAGCATCGCTCGGGGAGCCGGATAAACTGTGAGTGTCGGGTCCTGGCCCATGCCCTTTTCGTCTGCTAACTTGGCAGCCCACGCGTACGCGTTTCTTTTCATCCTCTAGACACTCAACGAACCCTCTTCCCCTTCCTCTGGTCCCTTGTTTCAAGGCGTAATGAGCAATCTCCAAATCCCTGACGCTTCCCATCCCGGCTCTTCGCGGCAGCATGGCGCCTCTCGTCCTGTCTCCGTCTCCGTTCAGCCATCGCCCGTGTCGAATCACCAATCCTCGTCCAGAAGGCAAAGAGCTTCCCACCAGGTAGTCTCTTCTCAACATCAGGCGGACGATCAACCTGGCTATCGTGACGTGTACTCTCACCCAGCTGCTGTGGCCTACGTCGCAGCGCATCCGAGGAGAACCATCCCCAAGTTTGGTCCCTACTTGCTGTTGCAGACGGTCGGAGAGGGCGAGTTCGGCAAAGTCAAGCTCGGCTTGCATAGTCAATGGGGCGAAGAAGTCGCTGTAAAATTGATACGACGGGGCAACATCGACAGCTCCGTACGAATGTCCAAGGTCGAGCGTGAGATCGAAGTTCTCCGGGTAAGCATTTTCCTCCGACAGTGGTCTTGGTGTTCACTCGTTCCCAGACCTTGAAGCATCCGAATATCGTCCGGTTGTACGATGTCATTGAAACGGACAAGTACATCGGCATAATTCTCGAGTACGCCTCGGGCGGCGAGCTCTTTGACCACATCTTGGCCCACCGCTACCTCAAGGAGAAAGACGCTGCAAAATTGTTTTCTCAACTCATTTCTGGTGTCTGGTACATTCATCAAAAGAAAATCGTCCATCGTGACCTTAAACTTGAAAATCTGCTCCTCGACCGCAATCGCAACGTTATAATCACAGATTTCGGATTCGCTAACCGTTTTGAACATCGTGCCGACGATCTCATGCAGACCAGCTGCGGCTCTCCCTGCTATGCTGCACCAGAACTAGTCATTTCTGAAGGCCTCTACGTCGGTTCTGCCGTCGATATCTGGTCCTGCGGCGTTATCCTGTATGCCATGCTTGCCGGCTATCTCCCCTTCGACGACGACCCTAATAATCCCGACGGCGACAACATCAATCTCTTGTACAAGTATATTGTTAACACTCCCCTCTCTTTCCCCGACTACGTTTCTGCGGAAGCCAGAGACCTCTTGTCCATAATGCTCGTCCCAGATCCTACGCGTCGTGCAGACCTACGGTCAATCATGGCACACCCTTGGTTATCGGCGTACGCGCACATCTTTTCTAATAATGTCGATGACCTCGAGCACGCAGCCATGGAACAACATCAGATGAAGAGGCTAGCATACCAGAGACAAATGCGCCAAGCGGCGGTGGGTCAGTCGGAGCCGAGCAGGGTTGCGCGCTCCCAGAGTGCCCGTGTCGATGGCATGCTTAATGTCTCCACCTCTTCCGCAAACCCAAGGAGCCACTCCTATAGGGACAATTTACCCACCGGTCAACCAGAATACCTCTATGAGACGTCCATCGACCAGTCAATTTATTCATCATCACCTCCACCTCACTCCCGCAATGCTGTCTCTCTCGCTGTCACCCCCGCCACTTCTATGGGTCCCGATGACGATCCGTTTGCACCCTCGAGTACTGTCAACATTCCTGTCACAATCTCGTTACCAGACGAGGGACCATCAGTTACTCCTATTATCCAAGATATTGATTCCTCTTACCCTCCAAATGGCTCTGCAAAAACGCCTGCAGATCCAGGCAAGAAGAAACCTGCCGGTGGTTTCCGCCACACTATCCAAGTGGAGTACCCAGGCGATCATGTCCCCCAAGAGGCTCCCGGGTCCAGCCACGGCAAGGCGTCAAGAGGAGATCAATCTTCCGCTCGTCCCAGCTCCAAGCAGGGCGCCGAAACTCGCGATCGTATGGTCTCCGGATCTCAAGCCACTCCTCGTACCCCTGGAGAGAAGGTTTCAGTAGTACCTTACACCAACGCCGAGACGTCTACACCAAGACCTCCTGCCGCTCCGTCCACTCCTACACCTTCCCGTGTCGATACAACGCACCTTACTCCCTCTGCCGCGCTCCGCGAGAGCCAGCCCCAGACACCTGCGGTTGCTATATCTCCCGCGAGTCCTTCTCCTACCCCGAATTCGGAGGACAGATCCTCCAAGTCAGTCAACACTGCTACTGGTTCCACCGGTTCTGGGTCAAGTCGTCATCGCAAAGGTTTGTCAGTGGACAAATTTGGCCTCGGGAAGATATTCGGAACCAATGGAGATCAATCTTCTGGCAATGGTATGCGGTCCCGTGTCCCATCTGAAAGCTCGGCTGCCGCCACGCCAGCTGCAAAGGAGAAGAAGGCGTCGGCTGTTTCAAACGTCAATGACACTGCCAATAAGGCGCTCTTGAGTCCAGTTTCAACCAGCCCGACCGACCCGGTCAAGAAGAACAGGAGGAACACTCTCACGGTCATGGTGGAGCCGTTCAGCCGCAGCATCAAGTCGCGGAAGGGCAAAACTCCTGTCAGCGAAACTCCCGCCAAGGACAGCCGTGATCTCGAGAAGCATCTGCCGCCGTCTTCCACTGCTTCTCCTTCCCAGACCAATCGTGGCACTGTGTTCCCCAGCGTGGCGAAGGACGGACATCAGAGCCACGAGATGCCTGCCTCGACGACCAAGGCTCGCAATGTCATGCAATGGTTCAGGAGAAGAAGCAACGTCAAGCCCGACGGGGAGGAGACTCCGGATACGGGGACCATGCGTGCTGGCACGGACCTCTCCTCGCGGTCCCAGATTCCCACCCCGAGTTCCAAGACGGAGCTGGAGAGAAATGGAGATTACGGTCGGTCTGCCGGGGAAACTTCGTTTTCGTTCTCCAGGGCCGGATGGAGGTTCAATGCATCTACGCCCACCAAGGACGTCTTGCGGATCCATCACGGTGCTGTGGATCAAACTACGATCACCACCCGACCACCTCCAGAGGTTATCAAGCATGTTTGCAAGGTCTTGGAGGAGATGGGTATGGAAATCAAAGCCGAAAGTGAATATAAATATAGATGCGTCCGCGCAAAGAGGAGAAAGAGCGGTGGAGCAGTTGGGTTGGGCTTCAGCACTGTCGGGAGTGGGAGTGGGTTAGCTGCATTCACAATGGTCGGATCTGCTGCTTCTAATGGCGTAAGTGAGCCATTGTCCTCGCAATCCTGAAGTCGCTGATGATAGATTGGTAGGTCGACAAGCGTGGTCTTCCGGTCCCATCCCATCCTTCTCCTGGTGGTATGCTCAAGGGCCTCCTCATGCGAAGACAGTCATCCCAGGTTTCTGGCGTGGCCTCCACGCATCCCTCCTTGTCCTTGGATGACGAGAACGCTGCAACGGCAGTTTCGCCGGTCGAATCCACACCGACAGGGGTTGGAGAGCCCGTTTACGGTGACACTGCCCAGGATGCAGGGGACGAAGTCCGCTTCTCGGTGGAGCTCACACGGATAGACCGCCTCAAAGATACCTATAGTCTCGATATCCGTCGCTTGAAAGGTAACCTAAGAAGCTACAAGTTCCTGTACGACACCATTAGAGAGTACGTGTTTGCTGTTACGTTTCATACTATACAGGCTGACACTTCCGTTCACCAGGAGGGCAGATCTTCAAAGTTAAGGTATTGGCAGGTACCTCTATCTTGGGCCGTCACGTTTGTGCGGCCTTGCGTTGTTTAAGGACCATGGTCGCACTCGCAATTCTTTCTTCATACCCTAGCATCCGTTGTAATCATTTACCTCTTTCTTCTCTTTTTTGTCACATCCTTTTCATCCTCTCGTGTCCGATAGTTCATGTCTTACCTTGCTCTAGGTTATCAGTCGGTTGACCTGACGCACGCCTGTCAGTTGCTGTCTCATTTGGTTGTTCCCCCTGTCTAGTCCTTCAGCGTCTCCAACCCACGTTTTCCGTGCTTCCATTCATCAGATTATATGCAAAAATCTTCCCATTCAAACCCATAGTATATGTCTGTATTGTAGTATCATCACTCGGACTGGTGTTTACCCGCAGGAATGGGAGGATGATCGTGATTGTACATATCGGACCACTTGGAATGGTGTGAATAGCCTTACATCCATGAAATGACAGGAAGGTTCAAGGAAGGTCATATAGTACATATGTACATCGGAATCATATCTACTATGCGTCTGTCACTATCGGAATGGAAAGCGGCCCCACCTCGTCCGCCGAGCAAGGATAGAGCGGGCCGTACCGGGATCCATATCGACTCCGCATCATCGATTCTGTCGAAAGCGAAAACTGCAACGTGGCAATACCCTCGGCGCCCGCAGACGTAACCTTGCCCTCGGAGCTCAAGTTCAACTCGGGCGAGTCCGATCTGTTTGGAGGGGGAAGCAACGTGGGCTTGAAGTTCACGCCAAGGTCCGACGGGAAGCCGCAGAGACGAAAGAGACCGGGAGCAGATGCTCGGCCCGCGGTCCCATACGTATCGAACAGGGCGTCCTCGCGCAGGCCGAGGGACACCGCGTCGACCTCGGGGGCATCGGACGCGTTGAACTTGGTATCGCAAGACAGGCCCAGCCCTGGATAGTTGAACGAGAGGAGCACCGGGTCGATCTGGAATGGGCCCGGGCCAGCGAGATCCGACTCGGCGTCGGACGCAAGGGTACCCAGCAATCGTAGCGGGCGCAGCACAGGTGGAAACAGGCACTCGACCGCGTCGCCAGGCTCGGGCCCAGTCAGGTTCACGTACTCCTCGAGGGAGTCGTTGGACAGGATGCTCGTCGGAGACGGGCCCAGGGTCTTAGTGGGGCTCCGGTTTTCTTTCTCCTCTCGTACGCTCTTCGTCGGGACCGGGCGACCCAGCGGGCGGGTCGCCTCGCATGCATGGAATGGTGAAGCGGGCAGGTCGGTCCAGGCACCCGGGACTGTGCTCCATCCGCCCACGGAACAGCCGTCGAGCCTGAGGGGAGCTTCGGTTGGCGTGGGAGGGCCGTGTGCACTGGCAGGCGTCACAGGGCTCGGCGAGCAAGTACTCCCTACATCCTCGCGCGTGCGGAGCCGCTCCCGCTCCCGTTCGCGCTCGCGCACGCCGCACGGTTCAGGATTGCCCGGATCGAGTGGGCCTCCTGTGGTAGGCCAGCCCTGGCCTGGAGATGCCACCGGCTGCACGGGCGTTTCCTCTACCTCCAGCTCCAAGAGCGCTGCACGTCCCTTTCTCTTACCACTTCCTAGCACCCGTCTTTGCGTCACCATCTTGATGTCCACGCCAATGACCACACCTCCCGCATACCCACTTCGCTTCACAAAACATGTCGGACACGCCTTGACAAACTGCGCCGTCAGCTCCTTGGGTACCCACGAGTAGTGCTCCCGGATGACCGCACACGTCTTGTCCCGCCCTCCGTGCCCAGAGCGGACGTGGCAGTAGCAAAAGAGTTCGTAGAGCTGCTCCATGATCGCTACGGGCCTGTTTTCGTGTAGGACGACCTCGGCAAATTCGAACTCGTCTGCAGCAGGGCTTCCGATTCCAGCGCCAAAGGGTTGCTCGCCTTGCGAGTCCGCGTTGGAGCCTTTGCCTTGGAGCGTGTCCCCCGCGATCCCCGTTCCCAACTCGCCGCCGATCCATCCCAGAGCCTGAGTCCCGTCAACTCCGACATGCCGACTCAACGTGAACATCTTGCGCACCCAGAATCGAAACTGCGGCGTGTCGATCGTGCACGCCTCTGGCTGATGCAACACGTCCCAGATTTTGTCGAACATGGCCTGCGTGATGAGCGCCTTGTCGCGTTTGCGCGGGCTGAGACTATGCAGGTAGGCAGCTTCGATCTGTTTGTATTCGGCGTAAGTGGGCAGACCTGGGCGGTCCGGCGGGACATTAGCGGTAGCGTCTGCCTCGATGGCATGGACTAGCGATGGGGGCGGTGCACTTTGAGGAAGATTGGGGGTTTCCGATTGAGCGGGGCTGGTGGCTGGCGAGCGACGATCATACGGCCGCGACGACGTGGCACGCGACGCGTGGGCTCGCAGACTCGCAGGCATCGGCGTCTCCGTTTTCGTTCTGGATGTCGTATAAAAGAGTGTGGGGGTATAGAGTGTACTAAAGAGAAAGAAAGAAACGAGATGCTACGCTCGAGGAGTCCTACTTGGGCGTCTGGACGCTGCCTCCAGCGGCTGACTTGGCACGCGACATACCACGTGACGAAAATCAATCGGTGTACTTGGCTTGAGCAACACGTTGTCGTCTTAGTAAAACAAATTTGTACAGAAATGACGGGCATTCTACCCTCCTCGACTTAGAGTTACAGTGGCCTGCACGCGGAACCCAGCGCAGGCATCCGGCTCGGAACGAAACGGCCACATGGTCGGCTGTCATATTATTAATAAAACAAACAAGCCAAGCTGCATTCTGCTCGTCTACCGACCTCGGACACTAGGGAAGACCCTCGTATCATGTTGCAGTTTGCTAGACCATAATCTCCGTGGTCGACGCAACTCGGACGTCGCCCTCCTCGCTACGCGCGCTCGTGAGCTCATGCGTGCAGAATTCATTATCGAACATACCTTGAATCAGGGGTATCGAGAGCGCGCAGAGACCTCGTCGCTCTGGATGATACGATCGTGCTTTTATTGATCGAGGTCAGCCGGCGCTCTGACAGAGGTCGAAATGCATAGACCACCTGAGTCATAGCGACGGCTAGAGAGCTCGATGTCCAGTGACAGGAGTATTCCCACCTGAGGTGACCGCGGTGAACCCGTTTCGTTCTGTGGGACCCATAGAGCTATAAGTATATAGAAAACATTGGTGAATACTGTGACGAGATCGGGTGGTAGAGCAAATGGATCATCGTCTGGGAGACCGCTGGACCCTCAGTTTCAAGATGGCATTCTTCTTCCATTGGCGGGTAGCGAGTCGGCGCTGTCTTATCTGGCTTCGACAGCCTTCATGTGACGGAGAAATCAAGCGAGGCATTCCGCCGTCGCGACGCAGAAGGGCGTAGAAGATAGCATTTCCCATTGGAATGGTGGCCGTCCTTGTGAGCTGCCAGTGCTTGATCGGCATGGTTCGACAGCGCAGCTCCAACTGGAGGAACCTACTTCAAGCATTGGGCCGGATGGAACAAGTACCTCTCGATCTCGTCCTGCCACTCGGTCCGTTCTCAGGCCCAAAGACGCTGGCCAGATGCAGTTTCACTTACTATGCATCGCCAGAGCAGCGAAACGCGTTTCGGCCAGCCGCCGCCGTCACTCAGTAACCCTGTTGACGATCTGCCAATGCGGAAACATGCGTGAACCCCATATGGGTTTGTGAGGACGTGCAGGACACGTTCCGGCTCACACTGAGGCTTGAACTGTGAGATGAGAAAGGTTTGTTACCGCAGCTTTCAGCATCGTCAGCGGTCATCTGATCAAGAGCACCTGAGTCTCGCCTTTACCACTGTTTCAAGTTTCCGCGACGTCTCGAGGGCGTTGGCTCATGTGTCTCCGGTCCCTCAATCGTTCGAGCGCGAAAGAGAAAGTGGGTCGAAATATGTAGCCCGTGTACAATAATAGATTAGTCAAGATGGTTATCCTGCGAGGAAAACGAATGCCGTCGTAGACGTATGAGTCCCAAATGAAAAACGAATCGACAAATGCAGAGGGATCGTGACCGCGCCAGTTAGCACCCGCCGTTCAACCTGTTCTTGGGCATCGTCTGGTTATACTGCGGGGATCCCCACCCGGTCAAGTTGAAGTTGGTATACGCCTCCTTGTACCT
>JBBPMC010000638.1:0-18731 GCA_038090115.1 Strobilomyces echinocephalus
CCAGGTGAGGTGTACAGGCCAGACATCCTTGCAGTGATCGAGGAAACTATCCATTCGCTCTCCCCCAAATTAAGAGAGCTGAGCGACAAAATACACAGTAGGAGCTTCACAAAGCGACATCCAGAGCTATCGCGTGACTGATCAACCTTCGATCGTCTCTTGCTATATCATCACTAGAATGCCCTGAGTTGAAATATGAGGAGTGGTGTGATGTCCTTTTCTTGGCGCAGGATAGCGGGATGCTGATTTCGTGCCCCTAGTTTTGCCCATGCAGAGTACACAAACTTCATGGAAGCGCAAGGAGGATGGAACGTTCAGAGACACTATCTGCTCAAAACCGCCTGGGTAGCCACCTACACCCACGGCCAAAGAGGCCGCGTCCTTGGGATCAACTCTGAGATGGACGCGCTTCCCGGGATTGGTCACGTATGCGGCCACAACCTGATCGGTATCGCGGGCGTGGCGGTTGCTTGTGCTGCCAAAGCGGCCATGGAAAAGCTGAACATTGACGGCAAGGTGATCTTGCTTGGGACCCCCGGTAAGCACCTGTTCAGTCATGTCCACCAAATTTCGCTAGAGGAGTGCTCGATGTAGCCGAGGAAGGTGGATTTGGCAAGCTTGAACTGTGGGACCAAGACGCGTACAAGGAAATGGACGTCTGCCTCATGTACGTTCATCTCGGTCGAGAGCGACTTCTCACTGACCTTTCGGGATATGCAGGTGTCACCCGGCGCCAGGCCCTCCTTACTCTATTAGTCTCAGCGGCAGTCTGGCCGTGGTCGTGCTTCAGGTAGAATATAAAGGAAAACCGTGAGGAAACTATATGGTATACTTGGTATGCCGATAACCCACTTGACATTCAGAGCGCATGCAGGCTTGAGTCCTTGGGAAGGCAAAAACGCTCTGGATGCTGCTGTCTCTGCGTACACGAACATTGGGCTTTTACGGCAGCAAGTTAAACCTACCCATCGCATGCACGGAGTGTTTAGCGGAAAGGACTGGGCTCCGAACAGTTCGTACTCATTACCACCTTTTCCTAGTTTACTATCGTCTGAACTAGCACTGTTTAGTCATTCCTGACAACTCCACAGTAGAGTAAGTATATTCATCCCACTAGGGACCTTCCCCGCACGTGATTGTTGAATGCGTTAAAGATGGGTAGTGCGGGCCCCCGTGACCGAAGAGGTAGAAGACACTGCATCCCGAGTCAAAGCATGCTTCGAGTAAGTGATCCCTTCTCGTCCCCCAGTGCAGTACTACATCCAGTCGAAGAGCCGCTGCTACTGCCACTGGTACCGAAATTTCTTGGCCCAGTGAAGTCATGCTGAATGAACTGGTACAGAACAACGTGCTCGGTAAGCTGATATTCCATATCACCTCTGCAGCTTACACGCCCAACGGTACCAGGCCGAGAGCTTGCAGACGTCGTCCGGAAGCGGTACGGGGACATCGACTACGAGTGGGGCATTTCTAGTGCGTCCACAGATTTCGTAAGTCGCACCGACATGATATGAGACAAGAAACTCACTTGGACGGCTTTCGCAGGGGAACGTTTCTTTTCGTATGAACAGTTTTGGTCTTCTACAATGCGATTTTACTGACGGGCGTTAGGTATGCCTGGACTCCACCCTGGGTTTTGTGCGTACTCTGTCTACGACGTTGTACCGGATGGGCGCTTACCATGATGAAATTTGTAGCCATCCCTACTGCTGGAGGAAACCATACAAAGGAGTTTGAAGAAGCAGCGGCGACTGACACCTCCCACGAAGCGTGCTATACCATATCCAAGGCGCTTGCGCACGTTGGCATGAGGGTGCTCACGGACGATGCATTTTTCGAGGAGGTACATCACGGTCTCCTACGCCCGGCGAAGTTGGTTCGTTAACGTGGCTGTAGGTCAAGTTCGCATTCAAAGAAGGCAAAGAGTCAAGTGGTTCCTGAATGCGCGTAGAGAAACTGGTGAGAGCATGCAATGACGACTAGCGGAGTGACGCTTTGTACGATGGTAACCATATCAGCAATTCGATATCGAGTTTTGATCATATCCCTTCAAAGTCTTGCTCAAGGTGCCATTTCATCTTCCGATATCAGATCACTCTGGGATAGGTCAATTTACTGTATCGGAACTACGGTGTTGATGATGATGTAGCTGTAGTAAGTACCCGCCACATTTAATCTTTTAGAATTCCAGTACCCATTAGTTATCGGTACTTACTATTACGGTCTTTGTGACAACCAGTAGAAACTCGGGAAGAGTCACTCAGAAAGGTTTCGTGGTTACATAAGTCCTACTTTTCAGAGCGAACTTGACAGGCGCGAACGTAGCTTAAATACTGTCCGCGGTCGCTATCGTATCAGTCCTTATCAATGACGTCTGTCAACCGTCACCCTAAGACGCACATTCGCGACATCTCCCCTTTCAGCGAGTAGCACTCTTACTTCTTCTTCCTCGTCCTCCTCGCCAGTACAGTCATCAATTTCTTCGACGTCCGAGCTGATAGTTTCGGTGATCTCACCACCGATGGCCTTATCATCGATCCGCTCGGCCCAAGACTTCAAGGGCGGACTTTCAACGGAGTCTTCGTATGCCAGTGGCTGGTCGATTTCCAGGGTGGGGGCCCTGCACCCATAGCCGAGGCATTCCTCGAGGCTAGTAGACCCGTTACATTTCCCTTTTCTCCTATCCTTCCTTTTCTCTGGCAGCTGACCCTTCTTCCCATGTCTGGCTGCGCTGAAGAGTGAGGAGGGAACGAGGTCTCGCTTCTCAGCGCGCTTCTGATAGTATTTGCGTTGCTTTTCTTGCTCAGCTGAGTCAGTCGAGCAGCGCAAATATTCATCCTTGTCCCTTCGCCTGGTGTTGTAGACCTGAACTGTTGGAGACCTCCATAGCTCACCGCTGTACTGCACAATGTGTGAAGGATTTTTCTGCTCGTTTTCGTTCTTTGAATCGCCCGCGGATAATACGCGTGCAGGAAGAGGGCTGGACGCTAGTAGTTCACAATGATCAGTCGTATTGGCGTTCGATTACCGGGCGCAAAGTGGTCTCCACAGCTGCTTTGAGGGATTACACGTTGACGGAAACAGTGGAACATAGCGTTCGTTCAGATTCTCCTGCAGTTCTCGTTCATACTTCTTAGGATGCTTTGTGCTGGTCTGGTCACCAGACTAGTTTTGTGCCGCATGGCCTTGACGTCGACGGAACGTCGCATTGTCTTGAAGCTTGAAGGCCCATTGCATCGACTCTGCGAATGGGGGTTAGTATGCGCCTGTTTGAATGAGTTTTCATGATTGTTCCGATAACTGCGCCTCAAGTTCTTCTTTTCGCGCTTTCGCCCCGTCTTCCTTGTGACGGAGGTGTCGTCCTCTTTTCCGTTTTTCGCTAGCGAGCAGTTCAAATGCGATCCTATCTGTGATTGGCAGTGGAGGATGCACCCAAGTGGCATTGCTTTCAAACCGCGCGCAGTGTGTGCTCAGTGTTTCCGTTCCAACGAATTGCATCAAGATGTAGTCGCCGACTTACGCCGGATTGGTCTTCGCAATCGAGACTTGCCTTCTCATGTTTTACCGACCACGTACGACTTCGTTGCTTTCAATGAAGCCGTCTTGTATCCTAAAGCGTTGCACACTTGTAGTAACATGCCTTCTGCCGCAGATGGTTGTCGTTGCGCAAAGAGCTGATGCCGCCTGATGCGATTGGTTGGCGTCAAACTGCGCCGGGTCCAGGTTTTGCCCAACGCAGGGCCTTCTGTGACGTCGAGCCTAAGTAGACACGACGGCACACGGTAGAAGAATGATCACTCGAATAGAACTGGATCAAGTCCTCTGTATTCGAATGACCGACTTTACATGGAGGCATACGGTCGCCCTTATGTACGGTGTGTTGAAAAGTCGTATGCCGCGGAACGCAACTTGCGGATGAGGCGTGACGAACGACGGTAGAGTAGAGCGCGCCTACGAGATAAAGTGATGGACTATTAGGGTGAGTGAGGCACGAGCGGAGCCGTAGTACTAGTTCAACTTCGGACTAGCGACGTAAGCGAGCTGCGGCGGTTCTCGCGCCTCCACCTCGTCGCTCGTCCCCGCCCGTTTCTGCGCACCCACGCACCACTCCCTGCCTCCATTGACCATTCCGACTCCTCGCAGCTCACTCCCTGGGGTCCGGAGCGCGCAGTCTGACTGCCGGGCACTGCGTCTGCGAGGCTTCCCGCCCGCCCTCGCAGCTCACGCCCGGTCAGGCTCCGTTTCTGGGCCGAAGAGCGCTTCGCGCCCTTGCCCGCCCTCTCTCATCCACTCCATCCGTCCCCCCTCTCCTCTCCTCAGCGAGCGGACAGAGCGACGTCCAAAGACTAGGTACTGTATGATTCTACTCCAACACGGTGACTAGGCGACGTCTATGGGTGAAACGCGTACGCATACAAAGCGAGACATGGAAGGCCTAGGGCATAGGGTTAGGCATAGCATGTGCATAGGGGATTTCGGGTTAATAACGAGGACAGCGGATGAGTTCTGAAACCGGGAATTAAAGTCGGTAGAGTAGGTGTACTGAGGTGCGATACACGTTCCTATCGTATCAGTCCTTATTAGCGGATACATATAGCCGACTCATCAGTTGACAGTCTTCCCGCATTCATGATTACGGTATCTGTCGAGCTGGAGTCCTTTGAAATCAATTTGCGTGGCCGAAGAATACGGTTGAACCACCACCGACAATGTCCGCTGACATTCTATGGCGACTCGGCGACACAGAGCCAACCAAGCCAACCCTCTTGCCAGGTAATGTTTACAGGCCAGACATCCTTGCAGTCATCGAACAAACCATCGATTCGCTTCGTCCTCAGTTGAGGGAGTTGAGCATCAAGATACATGGTGAGGGCCTCTCGACGACGAGAACCTGGGACAAACGATTCCGCGGCTGACTACATCCTCTGCCCTATTCCCAGATCACCCCGAATTAAATTTTGAAGAACGGTGCGCTGTATCTTCTCTTCACATCGTCATGCGGCGTTGAATCCATGTCCTAGCTATGCCCACGACGTGCTCACAGCATTCATGGAAGCCCAGGGATGGGATGTCAAAAGACACTATCTACTAGAGACCGCCTGGGTGGCCACCTATACACACGGGAAAGGCGGTCGCGTCCTGGGTGTCAACTCGGAGATGGACGCCCTCCCCGGGATTGGTCACGCATGTGGTCACAATCTGATCGCCATTGCCGGCGTAGCGGTCGCCTGTGCCGCCAAAGCGGCGATGGAAAAGTTGAACATCGACGGCAAGGTCGTCTTGCTCGGGACCCCCGGTACGCTTTCGGTTCGGTTGCACGTATTGTTATCCCTTATGCAGTGCTGTCAAATAGCTGAGGAGGGTGGATTTGGTAAGGTTCTATTGTGGGACAAAGGTGGCTATGAAGAAATGGACGTCTGTATCATGTACGGCGTCTTGTGTGAAACCAGGTCTAGCCCATCACTGATCTTTTGGTGACATAGGTGCCATCCGGGGGTAGGCCCTCCTCACTCTATGAGTCTTAGCAGCAGTCTAGCTGTGGTCTTGCTCCAAGTGGATTACACGGGAAAAACGTAGGAAATAACCTGGTATCCCTCATCCACCGACTTTACTCCGCACGCAGTGCACACGCTGGTCTGTGTCCCTGGGAAGGCAAGAACGCTCTGGACGCTGCCGTTCTTGCATATACAAACATTGGGCTTTTGCGACAGCAAATTAAAACTACCCATCGCGTCCACGGAGTGTTTGGGGGAAAAGATTGGGCTCCGAACGGTTCGCGTCACTTTTTTCTGGTCTACTGTCGCCTCATACATCATAATCAGTTGTTCCTGACAATTGCACCGTCGGGTAAGTTCAGATTCATCTGCATCCTCTAAATGACCATTAAACACCATCAAAGATGGGTCGTGCGCGCGCCGCTGACCAAAGAAGTGAATGAAACTACAGCCAGAGTCAAAGCGTGCTTTGAGTAAGTAATGCGTCCCCCACTCTCTTGCCATGCTATATCCCGTCCAAGGGCTGCAGCTACTGCTACTGGTACCAGCGTCATGTTCACCAACGAATCTATTGCAAATGAACTCGTACAGAACAGGGCTCTCGGTAGGTTGCCGGTCAATGTTATGCCTGCTATCTTACAGGGGCGACGATATCAGGCGAAGAGTTTGCGGACGTTGTTCGAAAGCGATACGGAAATATCGACTACAAGTACGGTCTTTCCGGCGCATCCACAGATTTCGTAAGTCTTGCTGAGACGGCACAGACGACAGTAAACTCATTTCGAGGTCTTTCGCAGGGAAACATCACTCATCGTATGCACATTTCTCGTCCTCCATTATGCACTATTGCTGACGGATTCTAGTGATCCCTGCACTCCATCCTTCGTTCGGTACGTCGTACTTGATCCCTTAACTTTGACCCTTGATAAGATGTCTGCGGCTTATGCATGATGAATTCTTAGCCATCCCTACTGTACCCAATGGAGGAAACCACACGAGAGATTTTGCGGATGCAGCGATAACTGACGCCGCTCATGATGCCTGCTATGCGGTGTCCAAAGCGCTTGCGCACGTGGGTGTGAGGGTGATCACAGATGAGGCGTTTTTCGAGCAGGTACGTCTCAGATCCGGGTGCTCGATTAAGCCACTTCGATGGTAACGCGCCGGTAGGTCAAGCTTGGATTCGAAGAGGACAAGAAGTCGAGTGGATTGTGAATGGCACTAGGCAGGCTCAGTTGGCGAGGATACTAGGATGACGATGACGCAGTGTTGTTCGCACCTGCGATATATTTATGTCAAAATCTGGCCCGATGTCACACTGCAGCTGCCCATTGAAGGAGACGACAACAGTGATGATTGATGAACTTGAAGCCTGTCGCCGCGAGTCGGAGGTGAATCAAAAGCGCACTATTGAGAACTCCCGGAAGCAGGTTTTCAAGTTAGCCGCACGGCCACCATATCATCTAGCAGATCACTCGCGCTGTCAAACGATCCTAATGTCCGCTGACGTCGTATGGCGACCCAATATAGAGCCGACAAAGCCAACCCTCGTGCCAGGTAATGTGTACAGACCGGACATCCTTGCGGTGATCGGGGAAACGATCGATTTGCTCCGCCCTCAGCTGAGAGAGCTGAGCGATAAGATACACGGTAAGGGCCACTCTGGGGCTATCCCTGAACGACATCTGACCTAGCATTCCCCAACGCCCTGCAACATAGTTCACCCTGAGCTGAGTTCAGCAGAACAGTACGCATGGTCCTTTGCTGGCACCCAGTGACACGATGCTAATACATGCCCCCGCCTAGCTATGCACACGATGTGTACACAGAGTTCCTGGAGAGGCAGGGATGGATCGTTCAGAAGCATTACCTACTCGAAACCGCCTGGGTAGCCACTTACACACATGGACAAGGGGGTCGAGTCCTCGGCGTCAACTCCGAGATGGACGCCCTCCCGGGGGTTGGGCATGCTTGCGGTCACAACCTGATCGGTATTGCGGGTGTGGCAGTTGCCTGCGCTGCCAAGGCCGCCATGCAACAACTCAACATCGATGGCAAGGTGATCTTACTGGGGACTCCTGGTACGCTTCTTGTTTGATTGCGTCCACAGACTTGCTCAAAGCGTCGTCAATGTAGCCGAAGAGGCTGGGTCTGGCAAAGTTCAGCTATGGGATAAAGGTGCCTATGGCGAAATGGACGTCTGTCTGATGTATGGCGGCATCGTATACAAACCCAACCCCTTCTCGCTGATCTTTTGGTGATGCAGGTGTCATCCGGCTCCCGGGCCTCCTTACTCCATTAGTCTCAGCAGTAGCCTGGCTTCAGTCGCTCTCCGGGTGGATTATACCGGAAAAACGTAAGCAAGTAATGTGGCCTTCTTGGTTCATAGATGATTTACCTGTCATTCAGTGCACATGCTGGCTTGAGTCCCTGGGAAGGTAAGAATGCTCTGGATGCTGCCGTTCTTGCATACACGAATATCGGGCTCTTGCGGCAACAAATCAAGCCTACTCATCGCGTACATGGAGTGTTAAGTGGAGAAGACTGGGCCCCGAATGGTCTATACCACCTTTTTGCTGCTTACAAACAACTCATCCGGTATCTTCAGTCATTCCTGACAATTGTACGGTGGAGTAAGTCCATTCCGCTGACAACCCCAATGATCACTGAACGCACTCAAAGTTGGGCGGTACGTGCCCCTTTAACCAAAGAATTGCATGACACCATAGCCCGGGTCAAAGCGTGCTTCGAGTAAGTGATTTTTTCCAGTTTCTTGCCATTCTGTACCCCGCCCAAGAGCTGCCGCCATTGCTACTGGCACCACGGTCACGTTCGGCACTGCTAATGAAGCTATGCTAAACGAACTCGTACAGAACAAGCCGCTCGGTGAGTCGATGGTCGGTACCAGCCGGTATTTTTATCTTACGACCTCGATGGTATTAGGGGAAGAGCTTGCAGATGTCGTCCGGAAACGGTATGGGGACATCGACTATGAGTGGGGCATTTCCAGCGCATCCACCGATTTCGTGAGTCCAGTCACGCCGAAACGAAGTAAGTAGGGTTAGCCCACTGATCCTGACTGCATCCGAAGGGGAATATCACGTATCGTATGCCAATTCCTCGCCTTCCACGGTCGGATCTTACTGATGAACGTAGTGATGCCCGCACTTCATCCCGGGTTTTGTGAGTACACAGTTCACCATGACGGGACGTCTCTGACGAGCACTCCTCGCAAAATTCGTAGCCATACCCACGGTACCCGGAGGAGGAAACCATACGAGAGAGTTCGCAGCAGCAGCAGCAACTGACGTCGCCCACGATGCTTGTTATACCGTGTCCAAGGCACTTGCACACGTAGGCATGAGGGTCGTCGCGGACGGGGCGTTTTACGAACAGGTACGGTAGGACCGTCGACTCAGGCTGGTTTGGTTGCTAACGTGACCGTAGGTCAAGCTAGCATTTGAGGAGGACAAGAAGTCTAGGGGTTTCTGAACGAGCGCGGCGAAAGTCGCCCGCAGGAATCGACTCAGTGATGCATTATGTGTACCAGCAATCAAAGCCAGTTTGGTTTGAGGATAAATACCAACTTGATGAAGATGTTCTGGAAGCCAGCCGTGGCCAACGGGAACACCGGACGAGCGGACACGAACGAACTGGACCGAGCTCTGTTGGGGCGACGACGACCTACGCGAATATTACATTCCTGTATCTCGTCCAAAAGCTCAATCGCTCCCTAAATGTGTCCTCTGTCAGTGTCAACACGTTGGAGTCTTCATTCACTTCTCCCATTGACATGGGACTATCGCCCTTGCTAACTTATACATCGCGACTTTGATCGAACGGATGCCTTGCGCGTGTGTTTGATCGTCTATGTTCTCACATCAAAAAAGATTGTCTCGAGGGTCTTTTAACTTCAAGCCTGGATCGTAATCCTTACGGTCACGATATCATCATCACGGCAGGTACATACAGGAGAAAACACTCTGCCTCTTGGTCCCGTCGCTACAGCGCCCCGACACAATCTCTCTGACCATCTCGCCACTTGATGCAGGCGAATGCCCTTGCTCGAAATTCTCGCTGATTCCAGTGTGAAAGAATGCCAACGACATGGATTGTTCAAGAGTTGGGCTGATTCGAAAGTACTCCCACGCGTCGTAGCATCAGCGACAGTTGTACATAGTTTGGCGAAAGTTCCGCGTTGAACTTGACACGACGTTGCAAGATTCTTGAGAGAGCGACGTATATGAGATGCGTGATTGGAGATCAGCGAATATTGATACAACGAGCGCTTCGATGACGATTTCTGACGCGAGGCGCCATTCGTCCAGACAGAGAATAAACGGGACCGCGAAGAACGAGCATTGCTGTGCCCAAAGCCTGATAAAACTCAAGATACAGCGCGTGTATCTGCGCCGCAACAGTGGTGCTTGGCGAGTTCAAGGGCAGGAAGAGTCGATGACGGTCTGCCGCAACTCTTGCTCCACCACGTCTATCTCCTCGTAAATATTCTCTCTTACGGGTTCGACCGCGCGGCATTCCATCGATTGCGTGATCTGCTCCTGACCACGTTTGTCAGTGCGAATAGTTTAGGACTGGCGCAACATTGCCTGTCATTTGAGCTTTCGAAGAATATAGAAGTGGTCTCGATATGCTTGGTAGCGTCGTCCGACATGAGACTGCGTAAGATTTGCAACGCATGGGAGGCATGCGCTCGTATTTGTGCCTTGGGCAACGGAAGGGCGGAGGCGTCGGTTCAGCGCTGCAGCGGTTGCATCGATTGTTACACCGAGCAAAGCCCTTCATTGGTTGTTGATTCTACGGAGGTAAACCCGTTTTTGTTCATACTTTTTGCTTCGGCTAACCGGGGTGGTAACGGTGGTTCCGAGATGAGTCCCCTGCCTGGGAGTCACCGTCACCAACGGAACGCTCGGCCGGCACAGGATCTTATCTGTATGTGGACCAACTTCGCGAGTTCCATGACATGGTTTATTCATGTAAAACTCGGGGAAACAGTTCTGGCAGTCTTCAGGGGCCAGAGTCCACACCCCGACATTCGAGAAAATGGACCTATGTCTGCAGACAGCATGCAGAGTCGTGTTCGAAATTTGCCTACATTGCTTTTCCCTAGACGGATCTGGTTGTTCCATGTGCTAAGTGACGGCATAGAGCCCTCCAAATTCCGCGGACAGTTGCGTCGGCGAGCGATACTGCCAGGAGCCGGCCCAGCTTGAACAAGTTGAAGAGGTTTCACCCAGAACCCGGGAACTACTTACCAGCATGAAGGACGAGCATCAAGCTCTCACTCCAACTTCACGGTCACAGTTGGAGCGGATTCTTACTTATCAAGGCCGCCGCGATCATGACATCCATAGATCTTAGACGATAATCGCCATGTGGTGATGCATGAGTCCATCCCTCGAGTTTCCAACCTCGGTTGTCCTCATACCCGAACATCCTCACTGAGGCGCTGCATGGCTTGGTCTTCAGAGTGGATGCGGCTACTATGGTTAGAGGTAGCCGACAGCCGGAGCCGCTCAACTCCAACGTGCGTTTCATTTGCCATGGTACTGAACTTACGTGACAAGTTTTATCAGGGTCACCGTCTCGTGCGGCAACGCTGTGGAAACGGTGGAGAGTGTTTGTCACGTTGGGTGCCCTTGCTCGCTTCCCGTGACTATATACGATGCAGGCTCGAGGCACCACCCATCGTTTATTCCACCTCGACCTCGACGCCTGATATTACCACGCAATGGGGATTCTCGATTCCATCTCCTGGACCTTTTTCAACGTCAGCATCATCACCTGGGACGTCTTTCTGACGCTCGGCAACCTCGTGCAGTTCAGTCGACCCGTCGGAGGGGTGACGCCCGAAGGCCACCCGGGTTATGGCGGGTACTGGCCCGAATACAAGCCGCCCCAGGAGGGAGACAGTCGATGCTCCTGCCCCGCGCTCAACGCGATGGCCAACCACGGTATGTCTGAATCCGTTTCGGCGCCACTGCCACCGTCGACCTCGTCCACTCACTTCGTCCCTGGCAGGCATCATCGCCCGCAGCGGTCGAGGCATCCGTTTCACGGACCTCACGCGCGAGATCCGCCCAACGTACAACTTCAGCTCCTCGTTCTGCTCCTGGGTCCCGCACATCGCGGCGCGCATGCTCAAGCGCAACTATGACGAGGACACGTTCGACCTCGAGGAGCTCGATCTGCACAACGGCATCGAGCATGACGCTTCGTTGACGCGTGCGTGTTATCGTCGTGGTGTGGGCTGTCGAGCGCCGGCGCTGAACTCGTCGACCTTTTTTGTTGTTGTTCAGGGCTCGACACGGCGCTGCAACCCACGCAAGGCACCAGGCACGTGCCGTTCATCGAAGAGCTGCTGTCGTTCGCCACGGGCAAGGACGCCTCCAACAACCCGATCATGACCAAACGCGACATGTCCCGCATCCTGGGCAAGCGCCGCGCCGTGGCCAAGGCGACCAACAAGGAGTACAGCCTGAGCTTCTTCCACAAGCTCTTTGGGAGTTCCAAGTGCGTCTCTTCTCTTGCCGTTTTCTCTCGCGTCGTGTGACTCACGGGATCGACGTTCATCTCTTTTTTGCGGCGGCCCGATCCGGTTTAGCTCGTCGACGATGCTGACCATATTTGGTGGGCACGTCGAGGATCTGCGGGCGGTGCTGCTCGAGGAGCGGCTCCCTGAGGGATGGGAGTCGTGCGTGCGCAAGCCCAACGGGCTGACGTTGCTCAGCTTCAACTTCACCGTCTTGCCTGTCGAGTTCGGCATTCGGGAGTCAGAGTGGGCGAGCGATGCGCAACGCGCTACCGAGGACCAAGCTGCGGGCAAGGGCGTGTGACGGGAACGAATCGGGAATACACTGCCATGGTTTCACTGATGCGGTTCATTTACTTAGTCTTTCGTCCTTCCGTCTTCGCTGTAATCTGTGCACTTCCATCTCGTTTCGAATAGCGATCTTTTAGATCTGTGTATTAGTATTACGTGCTGCTCTTTCAATGTTACGACCTTTATGATGCCGCTGGATCTCAAGAGCTGTCGACGAGCAAGAAGGATACAGGAGACGACGAGTATGATTACAAGGGGTGCAAGAAGGAGTACAACTTTTCTTCAGCGTTCTTACCTGAGTTTTCAATTCACCCATCGGAGACATGGCCCCCGCCAGCACTGTCCGCCAGCCAGAACCAATGGTGGTTTTTCGACTCCATTTGACCATACCCACCACCATGGGATCCAAAGCCAGGCGGGCCATGCACATGATTGTAACCAACGCCAAGACCATAACGGGCCTTGGTGAGCGACAGTTGAATGTCGCAAGCGTTCGGGCAAGAGACTGGCGACAAGGAGGCAGGCGTCGTAGACTGCGCCCACCACGTCAGCGACGAAGGCGTCTGATCCGAAACGCGAACAGCGCACCTCCCACACGCGACCCTCGGCGACGATGCGCCTCAGTAACGGCGACTCCCGCATAAGCATGCGGACGGAAGAAGGCGTGAACCGTGCGCGACCTTCGAACGGCATCCCCAGCGGTCCGCCAGGGGGACCCGAACCCGAACCGCCACCGTTCCCGAAGTTCGCCGGGCTGGCGTCAACGATCAGCTCACGCAGCGCATTGGCGTGCGAGAGGACGTCGGCCAGCGCGGTGATCTCGGCTCTTATTCCATCTTTCGTGGCGCGTCCCCGGGGCCGACCGGGGGATCGAGGGGGCATTTTGCCGGGTTTGGCCGAGGCAGAGGTCACAAAGGCGTTTCCGACGACGATGCCCAGGAATTGGATGGCGTCGCAACGATCTAGGACCTCCTTGAGCGCAGCGGGGGTGATCTGGGGAAGATGAAGCCTCGAGAGCGAGGACGGGAACGACTCGATGAGGGAAGGTGTATTTGGATCGGCGTCAGCATCTGGGTTGGGGGGACCTGGAGGACCGCCGGGTGGGCCGTTGTCATTGTTGTCATCGTTGTTGTTGTTGTCGTCGTCGTCATCGTCGTCGTTGTTGTTGTTGCCATTGTGATTTCCATTGTGATTTGCAAAGGGCAATGGAAAAGTAAAGCCAAAAAAGTTGGGGAGATTGGCTGGATTCTGCGGGGGTGCGTGGGGGTTCGGGTTTGGATTGGAATTTCCGTGATGCGGGGTTGCAGGGCCGAGGAGGGGTGGATCGTTGGCTTGGTTGTTGGCTTGACCGTTGCCGCCGGGCCCCGGGCCGAGATGTACCTGGCCTTGCCAGACGTGGAGATTTGTGCCGAAAAACCCGCCCAAGCCCCCACCTCCGCCTGGACCGGCACCAGGACCGGCACCAGGACCGGCGGGAGGGATGGCATTCGGATCGAGCGGAGGGGTAGTGTGCTCTAAGGCGGTCTTTATCTCGCCGATCCAACCGCCGCATATAGCGAGGGCATCTCTGGGAGAAAGACGGGAGATGATGCGAGCAATGAGAGACTTGAGGCCCGGATAAGAAGTACGGACGTCGATGGACAAGTGGGTGAGAGGGGGGGTAGCGAAATTGAGGGGAGGGATGACGTTGTCTTGGGACGGCTGATGGGGAGTAAGCGGACGCGAAAAGAGATGGGAAAGGAGACTGACGAATATGGTCAAGGAGAGCTCACGGAGATAAGGGGTATGCGATAAGGCCTTGAGGACGACGATGTGAGTTATCCTGGGACAGCTGATCACGTGGAGACCACGGAGATGGGGCAGCTGGAGGAGCGTCGCATTGAGGACGGCGGCATCGACGTCTTGGGACATCTGGGGCGGGTGAGAGCGGGAAGAGGGGCGGGGAGGACACGTACGTATAGGGTGAGATGAGCGAGGGTCTTTTGCATGTTGGCGGTCCAGTTTGGGAGGGCGTCGATGACGTTCCAGGAGGGAAAGTCGAGGGCGAGGCTGTGGAGGCCGGAGGAGTTCTGGAGGAGGGCGGTCTGCCTGGATCCGAGAGAGGCGTATGCTCTGAGATGGTGGAGCCTGGGCTTGCCCGGGAGGAGCGGGAGGAGAGGCGGGAGGATCTTGACGGTGCAGACGAAGCTGCGGAGGTTGGGGGTGGTGCCGAGTGCGCGGGCGAGGTCATGGAGGAACGCGGGGCAGGGGATAGTAGCGGCCTGGGCGTACGGGGCGGCGTGGACGGCGATGTGCTTGACGTGCACGCCGAGGTGGTCGTGGGCGGCGACGGTGGCAAAGGGAGACGTCTGGGTCTGTGCGCGTTTTGCGTGCCTGTGGGCGTACTCGATGCGGGCGTAGAGGGTCGGGATTGCGCCGGCGAGGAAAGCGCGGCTGACGAGGGCGGCGTTGACGAGGTTGGGGCCGTCGAGCCGTGCAAAGATGAGCTCGAGCACGTCGAGATTGACGTTCATGGCCATGTCCAAAAGCGGACATTTAACCCCTGATTAATACCATCACACTCACGTGACAAGTGACGCACGGTCCATCTTTCTTTTTTCCTGTTTTGGACGGTCTTCGATCGCCTCCTCGTCGTCGCACGCGTCCTCGGCCACCTCCGCCGCCATCGTCGCCCATGTCCCACTCCGTCTCCCCGCTCGGCTCCCTCTCGTCCCCGTCCCCGTCCCCGCCCCCGAACCCCATCGACGAGTCCGAGCTCTCTGAGCTTACCGACGACGACCACATCCAAATCAACGCCGTCCCCGACGACGACGACGACGACAACCCCCCGCCCCGCGCACGCAAGTCCGCCGCCGCTGTTGCCAGGCAGAGGCAGCGCCCACAGCGTAAATCTCACACTGCTCCCAGGTCCTCTGCCCCCTCCTCCAGCAAGCGCAAGAAACGCGGCGGTCTCGTACCCGCCCCCATGTGGGACTGGGCTTACAAGAACGGCGCGTCCGCATCGCCCTCCTCTACCCCCACCCCCGCACACCGTCTCTCCCCTCCCCCACATCCTCCCGGCCCCAGTCGTCTCATTGACCCCGATTCTGACCCCGCCCCTCCTCCCCCGAAACCAAAATCACCCAGCCCAACCCCCGACGCAGAGGAGGAAGAGGAGGAGGAACTCCCCATCCCTCCCTGCGCCATGGAGGAGGAAGAGGCCGAGGACGCCGATCCACGCAAGGATCGTTCCCTCGATCGAAAACTCCCTCACCGCAAGTCCCTCGTCCGCTGCCCCGCCCCCCGCAAAAGAGTTGATGGCCCCTTTGATCGCACAAAGCCTCCCCGCTCCAAGCGCGGCGTAAAGGTCATCCCCGGCCAGCAGCACGACGGCATGCTCAAGAACCTCTGGGAACGCGGCTACAAGGTCTATGACCCAAACGCCCCCACCTCCGAAGACGAATCTGACCAGAACGGAGACCCCGCTCCGTCCGAAGACGACGACCGCTCCCCTTCCCACTCTCCTGCTCACTCCGACGACGACGACGACGACATGGATGTCGACGACGATCCCGAAGAACAAGGCACCTCCTCCCTTCGACGCTCCCCTACTCGTCCCACCCTCAATACCAATTTGAAAGCCACCCCGCCTCCCACCACCTCCGCCATGGATCCTTCGGCTGACAACCCGTCCGGACCTACCTCCCACCGCCCCTCTGTAGACCCAACCCCGTCCCCACCAGATGAAGACGCTCAGCCTGGCGCATTACCAGACGAAGACGGTGACCAAGATCGCTACCCAGATGCACTCGACGACGACGATCACCATCCTGCCCCAGACGCCGATGTGGAGCCGGACCCAGACGAAGACGAAGACGCTCAACCAGAGGAGCCCTCCCAGCCCCCTTCTCCCACTCCGCTCGCCGAACCGGAACCGGAGCCAGAGGACGAGGATCCTGACCTCCAGCCCGCCCACAGAGCAGAGGCCCTCGACGTCCTCGCCACCATCGAACTCAAGTTTGCGCTGTTGAGAGAAAGGGTCTATGTCGAAAAAATGGAGGGACTGGCTTGGGAAGAAACCTTAGTTTGGGACGGTCAGTCTGCGTCGTTTCCTCGTCGTTTGATGTTCATTCGTCCTTTCAGGTACCCACCCGGAACTTCATCATCTGCAAAACGAACTCACGAAGCGACGCAACAAGCGACTCACGCTCGCGTCAAGGAAGAGGACCTACGAGATCGACACACTCACACACAAGAGACACGAAGAAGAGGCATGGTGTTGGGAAGGCTGGAACGTGAGTTTAGAGCGTGCTTCACGTTCATTCCCCTCCACTGTCTTTACTCGTCTTGCTGACATCCCACTCTCAGATCGCTCGTACCGAACTGCAGACCGGCATGATCGCCGAGACGAACCGAAAGAGGCGCAAACTCGAAAGGGAGCGAAGGACGATCGAGAGGCCCCCTGGAGGTCTGTGTACGCGAGCGTTTGTTACCGCCTGTGAGCTAACTTGTCTCTAGCTCGACGTATCCCCAATGCGATACTCAATCCCCCACCTGCACCCACCCTCCGGCAAATCGCAAACACTTTCCCTCTTCCATCCCACCTGTCGCATCTCGCAGCAAACAAAAAGACTTTCAATGCACGAGGTCTTGGTCTTCACCCGGGCCTTGATGGTCTGAGTACGTTTGTCAGGCTTTTGTGAGATGTTTCTCAGCAACTGACCTGATCGACCTAGGTGGCGCAACTGCCTATCCCGATCTTCCGACTCTCTCTCCCCATGATATAGCAGCCGACCTTGAGTTTCTCTTTCAGCACCGGAGAATGGGATACGGGTTTGGGATGGGATTCGGACCCCCGGTTGGGGTTCCGATGGGTGTTGGCTACAATGGCTCACCATCCGGCTTTGGCCCCGCACCTATGGGCTTTGGAGGCTCTGCGCAAGCTCCAGGGTTCGGAATGAATGGGCTCGGGATCGGAGGCCCCCCTGACAGCTATCCGTCAAACTCAGGACCCAGCATCGTTCACGGCAATAATCCCGCTCAAATCGGGACACCGCCACTTGCATTGGGTGCCGGCGGACCGCTCGGACAACCCGCACAGCCCTTGGCACCGTCGCAGAATACGCCCAATCCTATTGGGGGACCTGCAAGTATACCGGGGCCAGGGATTTTGAACGGTGATGGACCATCCTTCTCGCAGCCCGCGATGGGCGTGTTTCAGGGGCCGCCTCCTATCGGAACAGGTCCGACAGGATATCCTCTTGGTCCTGGAGTGAGCGGAACGAGCGTCGTGATCGGCCCTGGAGGATCGCGAGTCCAACGTCCTTCGGGCTTCGTGGAACGCGAACGCGAACTACGCGAACGGGAGGCGATCCAGCGGGATCGCGACATGAGGGAACGAGAGCTCCCTCCTCGCGATCGGGACCTGGCGACCCAACGCGAGAGAGAGATGCGAGAACGAGACCGTGAGAGGGAGTTTGGCCCTAACATGGGGCCCGGCCATTGGGGCTCTAAGCCTACTGGAGGCATGGATTGGGACGTGCGGCGCAGAGAAGAGAAAGAACGGAGCGAGAGAAGTGAACGCGACAGGGAACGAGAGAGATCCCAGGCTCAGCCGACCGTCCCGACACCCACCCACCGACACATGCACCAACATCCCCATCAGCACTCGCATACCCATCAGCTGCAACAACATCCTGGTCAGCCTCCTCATCAACCACACCCAGCGCATGCAAACCAGTCCCATTCTCACCAACATTCCCAACACACTCAACATCACCATCCTCACGGGCAACACTCGCATCAGCATACCCAGCATCAACATGCACCCCCGCATCATCACGTTGGTCAACACCATCATCATAGGCACCACCATCACGTCGTTCACCACCATCACTCTGGTACGAGTTCAACCGGTCCTGACGGAGCTTCTCCGCTCTCCCAAGGCTCTGGCTCCGCCCCAGGAGTACAAACGATGGAGATCATCAACCTGTCTGCGAACTCTTCCTCCAAGTCGCATTGGAAGAGGGACGAGGCGAAGCTCGGAGGGAGTAGCATGCCTGGAAGCAGACCGTCGTCTACTCACCCGCTTCCTCCCTCGCACAATTACGACGAGCGAGAGAGGGAGAGAGAACGTGACAGGGAGAGGGAACGCGACCGACCTATTGCAACACCGTTTGTCCTCGGGCCTTCACATCACACCATTTCCTCTGCGGCTTCTTCCCCTCGCCATGGCTGGACCCCCGGTCCAGGCGAACCGGGCCCTGCAAGTTCGAACGTGTCGTCAGCACCCTTCTCTCACCCTCCCGAACGCTTCCACACACCTGTGCCGCACCGCTTTTCAAATCCAACTCCAAACGGGTTGCCCCGCCCGCTAACGACGTCGCCTCCGCGCGCCCCATCGTCGGCCATGTCGA
>JBBPMC010000639.1:0-18731 GCA_038090115.1 Strobilomyces echinocephalus
CATATCTGGTGGTATGATAGTCTGCTCCGTAATTCGTCCGTGCGTTTCTATCGGGACTCTCGTTGATGCGAGGAATTGCGCTTTTGATGATTGCCGCATTTCCAGAGAGGCATGACCAGCTGAAAATTGGACAAATGTGTCAAATTTCAGATGTAGCTCGGAGTTGCCAACAAAATTTAATATCACAGAAGCGGTCTGCGAGCTGGCAATGTGAAGGGGATAGCGAGTCGATTGAATATACTGTACCATTTCGATCGATTCATCAGGCCCTGTGACACGTGACAAGGTTGGACGAAATTTTGTTTCGTTATGAGTCCTTCCATAGGAAGGCGAGTTTTACTGGCATGGTTGGCAGTGTGCCTGAGATTCTACATAATAGAGCCGTGTGAGAATTCGTCGGGCCGGTTTCGGGTCGGCTTCGCACCGCTTGAGCTCTGAGCTCGGTATTCCGCTCAGGATTCAGTCCATCGTGATCGCTCCGCATTGAGTGTCTGTAGTGGCATGTTCGTCTCTGCATCGCTCCTCGTTCCTTGTTTCGGTGCGGGACGTACTAATCCATTTCGACTGTACACATCGATTGATTCTAGCGTGAACACTTGCGGCACCGGTCCGTCGGGTTGGCTGGGACACTGCGGTTCATATCTGCTTTCCGTCGTGTGTAACGTCATTGCAGATTTCATCCCTGCATCGCCTTTCTTTTCGTTCGAGCGGCACCAAGGGCTTAGTTCGACTTGATTGTCGCTGCGGACCAACAGGTTTCAGATTCGGCTTATTAGTAGAGGTAATTTTTTCGATTGTTGCCTTTCGTGTACCGTACTCGTCGTTCTACATACTAGTATTGCACTCGCGGATGGAAACGAATTACGATATAAAAGGGTACGCTAGAAAAGGGGTGCTTTTTTACTGTGTTGCATGCAGGCCCAAAATCGACTGTACCTCGTCGTGCAGGTCCCGGTTTCTGTACTGAAAGGCCCTGAACGCCACCGTTTCGAATCGTTCGTGTGCGTCAGGGGGGCTGGTAGGAGGGGTTAAGTGGAAAGCGAGGCATAAACACAAACGGAATACTGACCGGCCGTGGACGGTGCGAAAACAGTCTTGAAAGAGCGACTCGATGTACCGTCGCATGAAGGATTCGTTTAAGGTACCCAACAAGGCGAACTGGCTTGGCAGTGAGCTCGTGATTAATTCTATACCTGCGTTAGTCGCCCAGTAGAATGAACCATATAAACTCACGGCGTTGGGTTTCCAGCTCTAATATTTGCTCGGACGAAACCCCTCCTATCACGATAATCGAGAAACGTGGCATCGCCACAGGTAAACGTTCGACTTCGGGGATCAGCTATGTGCGGATTCGATTGACGCGATATAAATGGCCTACCCAGCAATAAGTGAACAGCGTGATTCATCCCGACCTTGGTGGTAATAACACGGAGAGGGTGGCGAAATCACGAGCATCTAGCAATTCACGGCAAATGCCGACATGAGTTCCAGGGGGGTGCGGGAGATACTTTCTCTTTCGTTCGTCCCGTGTCAGCCTCCATTTCAGCGTTAAGGCTCTTTGTATTTCTTTGAACTTGGTTGTCCTTGCTATGTTCTGTGGTGCGACTTCTGCGGTTCCGGGGAGGTTACTTCATCGGTCGCCTGCTACTAGCTGTTGGTTCTTTAGCGAATCGGGCCGCATGTAGTTGATCATGAATTGTTGTATATAGAATCGTTTCACCAAACATTTCGTCGAGTGTTATATTCGTGAGAACGTCCTTACTTTGTTGGTCGCGAAGCTCGGTATAGAAGTCGTACTTTATCGTTGAATCCTATTTCAGAAGCCTCGCGTCTCTCACTCACTGGTGTTCATCCTCTTCAAGCCCTCTCTCACGTCATCGATTTCTTCCTCCTCATAGAAGACGCGTTTCCGACGGATTGTCGATAGTTCGCTGTGACTAAATGTTGCCTGTGTCTCAGTGGAAACTTGTCGCCGGTTTTCCGCACTCTATACGTGTGGTCGCTGGTTGGTAGGATTGCCTTTGTTGGTGACAGTTACTCACTATGGACAGTCCGCCGTCGACGAGAGCAAGGGTTCGTAATACGAGCTGCATGCGCGCAGTGCGTTTGTCGACAGTGTAGGAGATGACGGACATGTTGGCTTCTATCAGGTTGCCGGCACGGAAGACCGCGGGTTCGCACAGCTGAAACCTGTAATTTTTTTTAGTTCACGTCTCGCGAATGGGGTGGCGCTTACTTTGAATAGTCCGATTTTACTTTGTAGTAATAGACTTTGTTGTCCTCCGTATGCGCGTATTGGTCACTGGCAATGCGCCTCAAGACGTTTTCTGGATCAATGCCTGGCTGGAATGGTACGGGCTGCTTGACGTCCAGACGGTGGCATGAGGATAAGTATCGGTTAGTGACGTTTAGCACGGTTTGGCCGTGAAACTTCTCGGGTCGCCACGGCTGCATCATTCCAACGGCGTAGTTTCGTCTGAGTAGAGAATGTGCGTCTCGTATGGTTGAGAGCGATTCGTCGAACTGCGATGTACCGACGCCCGATAAACATATAGCTTGCTGAATGAACTTGGCTGCATGCCGACTTCTATGTCGTGTGGGCCACATTGGGGGTACGCAATGCGTGAATTGGCTCACCGTGGCATCGTCGTAATTGGAGGCAGTTCCTTGTTGACGATGTATCCCTGAACGGTGATTTCGGCCTCTACCGTCTCTCCCGTTTCTTCATCCTTGTATACCATACGAGAGTTCCCGTGTGGATCTGTAGGGGATGCAAACCAATTTCTCAAGACGGGTGATTCCTGGATGGACTCTACGTAACTCGCGTGAAATGTGTTATGTGCACACACCTTGTTGTAGGCAAGAAAGGGAAGAATCCCTTCGTCTCTACGTTGTGCGTTGGTGTATTCAGTGAGCAGATATTCTGTATGGACGTTTCGCGTCATAAGCACGCAGTCTAATGGGGGACTCACTGGCTCGTTCAAAGTCAAAATATTCGTCCATAGTCGTCGTATCAAAGCTTCTTGTGCGTCTGAGTATGGGATCGATCCGTTCAATATCTTTGCGTTGTAATTATGTACAACGTTTTACGAGGACAGTTTCGATTTTCAAATCTGTCGAATTTGCCGATGTCATCGGCGGTGTCTGTTTGAGACTGAACACTTCGTGTTGTCCTGTCTCAGCGTTGATTCGTTTGTCTGGACGTTCGTTAGTGTTACATATGGCGTGATACTTCTGATGATTCTTCATGTTCGGACGTGCCTGCAGTAAGCAACGTGTATATAAGACAGGAATGCATCGCTGCCGTTACAGTCGGTGTGAGCATCGTATTACGAACGTCGGTGAACACCTACGTGACGTGACGTTCAAATCAACTTTGCCATATCATGTTCCTTTCCCTTTCGATCGTGTGGGTCATTGTCTGACATTGATCTGACTCGCTAGACTATTGGAAAGTCGAATGAAACGATAACCTGTAGATGGAATGAGGATGATTTTCACCTAAATGGAATATATGAGGTTCGTCAACTCGGGACGTCGTTAGATCAACGTCTCGTGTTCATGATGAACACACGGTGTGAACAGCTTAGACGCTCCGCCTACATATATAGTACGTTCTCGCCTGACCTCTCTCACGCTCTCTTTTATCGATGATGCTTGTTGCAGTCGTTAGACTTCCTGACGAGCAGCCACAGTTTGTGTTACGCCCGCTTGACGAAGATGTCTCGGTTTTCGAAGAGGGTACCATTTTCTTCGATAATGAAGTCGAAGATTCACCTAGTACGGCACATTTGCTCAGTAAGTCTGTCCATCTCTTGAATATGAACGAATGTTGTCGTTTACCTTGTTCTAATAGGTTTGTCGCGATATCCCAGGGTCAGGACATTGTACTTTCGATACCTGGCGACGGCAAGGGTTGTTTTCCATCGATTAGCGTTGGTCGCACCCACCGCTATTTTCGAATATTCGTCGGTTAGTGTTTAAGGGAAGTTTTCGCTTCTCGGTAGACGGCCGAGACATGTGATTAGAAGAAGTTGGTCTCTTTGATATTCGTTGTGATTGTCATCCCCACCGTCTGTGTCAACGCCTGTCATACGTTTCGCATCGTGACATGTCTCAGATATTTCGATGGACGTGCACTAAGACATCGATCGTACGTTTTTCATGACATATATGGCTGCAGTGCAGCAAGTGGTCGCTTTAACTAGTCGTTTGCCTCTGTGTTGTCGTCCTCCATATGGCAAAGAAAGGGTCAGACTATTCTCTTTGGACGTTAACCGTTCACTGCTGACCGATTTTGCTCATCAGTGCAACGAGGCATTCATCGTCCGGTCGACATGTGTATGTTTTTGTTCCCTCTGTTTACTTCTTTGTTACATTCATTGATTTACTTCATCCTGTGCGACTCTCACTTTCCGTATCGATTCAGAACGCACGTTGAGGTCGCTTCCGTGTCGCAGCGTGAAGTTACTCCGGCTAAGGAAGGCAGAGGAGCCCGAAAACAAAAACCGTCCCAACGGTTCGTGTATTTTTCTTTGGTCCTATAGATGCCTAATGCGTTTTCCCACGCAGACTGCTTGCTGCAGAGGAGTTGGATGGTGTCAAACGATCATATGAACGCTCATGTTTGCAAACGGATCGAGTGCCTGGAGCTTCCCGCCGCCGGGATTTGTCGTGCGTGACTTCTTTCGTCGATTATTCTCTGACATCCTAATGCTTTGAAGGGGCGAAGTGTCTGAGTCGTGTGACGACTCTGATTGCTCGATATCAGGGTCCGAAGCATCAGACGGTTCCTTACCTGTTTTAATTGATGAGAAGAAGGGCAAACGTCGCAAGATGGACGTGTCCTCTGAAGACTCGGATCACAAGGATACTGTACACGACGGTAATGTGGACGATGAGTCTGCCGGCGACGGCTCGGACTCAGAGTCGATCCCTGAGGATTTGCTGCGGGCCCGTCAGAAGATACAGAGGTTTGTTTGTCTCATGTGTGGTGCGTCTACTGACTCCTTTCACAATGAAGGGGTAAGGGATCTGCGGCGAATGTTGTGTCCAGCGATACCGTGTATCTGGAAGATCTGGTGTCATCAAAGTCAGCTCCTGTGGTTTTTACTTCTTTCGCTTGCCATACTAATTGCGTGCATGTAAAGATTTGTCCCTCCTGCACACGATGGCACGAAAGTGGACAATCGGGACAGAATATTCGCGAAATCTTATGAAGGTTTGATAAATCTTCCGTGCGTTCGTCCATTGCTGGTTGTATGTTTATCTCTTACATTGTTGTCAGTGTGGTCACTCTAGTTAACATTCGTCCGGGAAAAGCTGCCCAGACAGTTTCGTTGGATAAGTGGTTCAGCAAAGGTGGTGCAGTCAAAACCAGGTGGGTGGCTTTACTTCATTGTATTATGTGTCGCTGACTTTAGCCAGGTTTTTGCGTGGTATATACTCATTCAGTGACTATGCGGGTTTTGTCAACCTCTCTCGTGTTAATCCTGGTGTTGCGACCCGGCGGTCGTCTACTGTTGCCAATAACGTGGCACTTGTCTTAGCGTCCATGAACCAGTGGGAGACTCGCTATGCGCTATGCATCTCACTCGTTTATGTTACCAACTGTTTCTTGGTCGTTCCACGCAATAGCTTTTCTGACGATTCGTCGCCGCAGAGATACATCGAAGGGGATTTTCTTGTTCAAGAATTCGAACGCCTTGTAGGCACCCTCGGTGTTGTATACAAAACGTCCGCTATTGCCGTCGATCTATTTACTGAGCATTTCCAGTTTCGGACGTTCATGGACCAGAGGTCAAAACCAAAACCAGAGAATGAAGAAGGTATGTAGTATTTGACCTCTGTATGTACTGACAATCTAACTGTCTCCGAGGGAATGTCTCTCCCAGTACTCCGAAACGGAAGAAGGAAAAGTTTGCGATCTCAGCGCCAAGCCCCCGTGCAGTTTCTGGTAGCTCTGGTGTGTGTTTGGTGCTTCCTGCATCAGAAAACAGTATGTATTGCGTGATCTACACTCTTTCTCTAATGGACACTGATGTGAGAAGTTCCAATCTATGATTATAGACACAAAACATCGCGCTTTGATCCGACGGTTGACTTGAATCCGACATCACATAATGCAAGGCTGTATGAAGCAGACTTACCAAAAGGATCCTTAGCTCTTGTCGTTTACACAGTCAACACCTACCAACGTAAAATCGATGCGTCGAAGGACAATCTTGGATTTAACATCCATTGGGCTGCTTATGTTGGTTCTCCTCCTGTGTGATTTCGATGTAAAGTTTCATGTATATTTCTGTTCGGTGGTACTCAACTACCTTTTCGTTTACGGTGTGGTTCAACTTCAGTTTTGTTTGTGATTCGGTTGTATTCCTTGATACATTGGCCATATAAATTGAACGAAATGGAATGTAGTACAAGCTCGTGGAATGTAGGTTCAGGGCTGTTAATATAGCTGGCCCATATGCTCGTGACATCAGCAGCACCGTAAACGCTTGATCCGGCTCCTCAAGTGTTACATTCCCAGTATGTCACGAATGTAGAGCGGGAAGGCCTTCGAGGAGGTAAACAGCATGGAAACATTGCCTGCAGAATAGAAGATGGCAATGAGCTTTGAAGCACGAGTGTCAGCAAAAACAAATGTCAACTGACACGGCGATGCTTATGTTCCTCGATACCAGGAGGTTGTGGCGACCGGATGTATTGATCTATATTTCATCGTGTGGGTCAGAATGGACCAGGGCATGAGAATATCTAACTAAGCGTGACCCGTGACCGAAACCAGGCTGATGGTAGTTGTGCAATGCGTGGTGCTGTAAGCAGTTCATATCCGTCGTCGATGGGACACCTTTCCAAATGTGATATGGTTGCACATCAGTTGTGTCATGAACCATCAAATGAACAACCATTCACACATACCCTAAAAACCTGGGACATGGCAGTATGTAAGTTTAATCACATGCTGGTTCGTGGAATAAAGCGAAAGTTTATACAGTTGTCTTCCTGCTTCGTTCGTGAACCAGCATGCCTAACGGCTCGTTCAACGTTGATAGCCTATCGCGAGAAACAACTCTCGCAGATATTGAACGCATCGTCGAGTTCCAAAAGAAACAGAAAACAGTAAGTAACAGGTACTTGCCTCATTACAACCGATTACAATGTTTGCAGTGTGAACCAGGCCATCTCTTTTACGCCACGTACTACCCCACGAACCACACGTCCTCGATTATCATACCTGTTTACCACCAGCATCATCGCGAGCTTGACGTGTCTCCGTGGATCCTTCATGGTACGAACATAAATGGAAAATCTGTCACACTTCAGAAAACTGCACTGTCTTCACTCTCCGGTGTTACTCAAGACTTGGTGAACACTTTCACTGTTTTTTACACCGGTCAAAGAGATAACGAACAGTTCTACAATTCATCTGTGAACAACATATATCGCTCCGAATCTCACAAGTACTGGAAAGGTGACCTGTTGATCGTTAAACACAGCGGCTGCTGCGAATCTTGTTATACCAATGTTGAACTGCACGAACGCTCGTTGTGCGATGCGTTATTGGCGTCTGCACTTCACTCGGGCATTCTCAGCCTCTGTTGATTCATTGTACGTATCATTGTTGTGACAAGAGGATGCCCTCCCCACTGACTGAAAGACTCGGAGTCAGGTTGATAGAAGGAGAAGCATGGTAGGTTAATAAAGGAGTGTACCGCGAAGAAGCGTGCTCTACTAAACTTTTCCTTCGATATTTTTTTTGTCGATGTTGTGCACATTGGTTTGGTACCTTTTAGCTATTCCATTAAAGGACCATCTGCTTGTTCGTCTGTTAAGTGAAACACATGTCGTTCTTTTCCTCTGTCGTTGACCTCCTGTTCATGTCGTTGACCCAGCATAATCCAAGGACAAATCCAGGTACAGTGTCTCATTTGATATTATACCGACGCTACGGCTCTTACTTTTCAAGTTGGTTGTGTCAGATGACGTGATCGTCATCGACGCGTGCGGGGGCGCACACCGCAGGACCGTCTATGGTTTCCGATTCACTCAATCGACGGGGTTCCGACAAAGAGTTCGTGCGTGCTACAAGGAGTCCTGGAGACGGTGTTCGCCGGTTCGTGACCAGATCACTCTTCATCCGTCTCCAAACTGACATGATACGTCTCGTTTTAAAGCCGCATCAGAGACCGTGAGTGGTGATCGAATGCTTCGACCGACCGCCATTGTTTGACGAGGGTACAAGTCAGACTGCATCGACACTCCGAGTCTTCATCTTGGCTATGTTACTGCACCCTGATGCCCAGGCGCGCGCGCAGGCAGAAATCAGTTCGGTCGTTGGAGACGCACGACTTCCGACTTTCGAGTATCGTCCCTCGCATCCCTTTGTCGAGGCTGTCTTGCATGCGAGACTTTGGCAGTCTGTTGGCCTTAGTGCCGCACCCGTCTTCGTGTGTCTTCGCGAATATCACTGCATGGACGTCGGGGAGGATCAACCCATACCAGTCGCCCCAATTGGTAGGTTTCCTCGTTCGCTTGGTTTCTAGTTTCTGCTGATCCTGTGACCGATAAGGCGACCCACACGCAACGATAAGTGCGGATGTTTATGAGGGGCATTACATTCTGCAAGGTACGGTACGTCCTCAGCTGTTTATGTCTCCGACGGCGGTACAGGAGCCGCAATCTTCACGAACATTTGAAATACTTTTCATTGTATTTTCTTGGCCCCCTACGTCTGATCTCGACTGCAGGGCCATGTCTCGCAATGAAGCCAAATACGCCGACTCTGATCGATTCCTGCCCGAACGCCTCCTCGTCGAAAATGGAGGACTCAACGACGATACTGTGGCTTACGTCTTTGTGGTGGTTGACGCATCTGCGTTGCTCTGGAGCAAAGATGAACGAGGGAACGATGTTCCCGTCGAACCGCGGTAGGCGGTGGGCATCACCTCGTACGTGACTCCGCGTTCTGCGCCCGATCGCATGCGCCGTCTCTTATCGTAACGGTATGTTTCAGGCACCCGCTCGACTTTTCGTACCGGTTCGTACCGCGGGCACCTGGGTCGATGTGGAGAAGTTGGCGCAGATGTTTTGAACGACGGAACGTTGTGGTTCGTGTCGACGTTCGTGGTTCGGTTTGATCCTTCATCACTGTATCGTTGTAGCTCTTTTCGTTCATGTATATATAGTCACCGCCGGCACTGGATCCAAACAACACTACTGCACCTCAGATCTCGATTTCATCTTTGGAGAGCAGAATGCGTTGTCCTGGGCAACATGAGCGCGTCGACTAGGTTACAACACACCGTTGATCTGATTCAAGGTATCGGTTTCAAATCCGCGACCGCTTGACATGCCACTGGTTGTGTCGTCTTGGCGTCTGAAGATGTCTACCCTACGATTGAACTCGCGTGAGACTCTGGCCAGTCTGTTCGAGTCGACTCACGTACGCGGAGACAGTCTACTTGGCATTCCACTTGGCCTTCCGTATCCACAGGCAGGCGAATCCCATCGAGAACAGGATGATGGTACATCCTACCATGTCCAGTTGAAGAGCATGCGGCGTCCGAAGCAGTCGACGGCGTAAAAGGCCAACCTGTTAACCACAATTTACAGCTGTGATGGTCAGGGTTGATGCCAGCAAGGTGCAGATCGTGCAACGTACCCCGATGGCAGTGACGCCCAGGCCGAAGTCGAATGACCTCCCCGTGGTGACGCTTGTGAGTTTGAAACAATAAGTATTGAACCTCAAGACGAGGATTACGCATGGAAAGACATCAGTTGCCTCGTACAAGCGCACCGTACTCACCTGATGCCTGTTGGCGTATGAACACCATTTTGGCCACCATGATACGCACGAAACTATCAACTGCATTGCTTCACTGCACGCTCGACACATATACAGGTGGAACGACTCGCCTCGAAAATGAACCGCGTGCGTCGTTGTTGTGCCGGTGTATAAGCCTTCGAGGTTTATTGTCTTCTTGATTGCAGTTCAGCGTCTTTGAACCGTTCGACGTGGACGAGCCGCTAGGGCTATGGACAACAGTGAATATTCGCAGAGGGATTCATCTCGTGTTTGCGCTGTGCTCACTGATTCGTATGCCAGTTGCTGCTCTGACCCTCCGAAGGACCTGTTTTCGTGCAAATGAAAACCTTTTTTCAACGCCTGTTGGATGATTCAGATGATCGGGACGACGATTGTGATCGCAAGGCTGACAAGACGTTGACATGACACTGTACTGTATGTCTTTTTTTCTGGCATGAAAGTTTTTCGTAACCTGGACATGGTCGCCGGTCGGCCAAGTCTTGTTAACATCCACTGCCTGTCAACAGCCTGTCACACAGCCCACGACAACATCAGCTTTGACGTTCCGAAACACCCACTGTCTGCTTTCTACTACCACATTCGATGAATACTCCATCAACATTCTCTCGTGCTGCTCCTTCTGGGGGTAGCTATGCTCGCATCTCAATACACCGGCTGTCCAACATAACGATATTGCTCATCTCTCTCCTCGTGCTCGTTGCCGTGGCATGTCGGCTTTTATCCGACTTGTGTTTTACATCTTTCTCTCCTGCGCTGTGTGAGTATCCTTTTTTGGGGGAATGTGTTCTTGTCCATCTAAGGCACTACTACTGCTAGCTATTGATGTAATGTCATCGAAGATGCAACATTTCCTGCAACTGTGTGACCTTCACAGTGTGCATTCCGACCAGCCTCTACTCGCTGATTTTCATAGAGTGTTTTATTACTTGCCTCATCCACGTACTCAATGTCTCCCTTATGGCAACATAGAGGCCATAGGGTGCAAGACCTTTCCTGTAACTATTCCCTGTTCAGACATACTGCCTGGCATGCAACATTCGACTTCGTTACCTTCCAGCCATGGTCATCCACTTCATTCAGTTGGGTCTGTTGGTATAGACTGTTGTAAGTTCCATGTCTTTTATTCTTATGGTGACATGGAGTGCTGGTTATCTACATTTGTCCTGATAGGCCAGGTCCACTTGTCAGTGATGCTAGAAGATTCCTTGGGCTCTTGCAGATGCAATGATTTCATATCATCTGAGTATGGAGTTGTCATTTTGTGTACGTCCAGTTGTACTCTTTGTTCACACATCTCAAGTGTTTCATTTGTCTACCTTGCAGGTACAATGAATGAGAATTCTCTGTTTGATTGCATGTTGGTCCTGCATGTGAACTATTTTTTTTCAGCTATACTTTCTGATCTATTATATGCATCACCATTGCAAGAGAATGGTCTATTCTTGACACTCACTCTGAGAGGAGGCTACACTAAATGCTGTGTTATACATTCCATGTTTATTGTACATACAACCTCTTGCCGATATGTGAACAATACTAGTGGAGTTATATATATTACAAGGTTCAATGATTTTGTTTTTGATTTGCATGTTTCCTATCCAACTATATTTAGTCTGGAGTGTATAAAATGCCTTGTTAGGCAGGCAACACTGAAGTGTGTTCAGACATACTATCGTGCTCATGATTACCAAGTCTTGTATACTACTCAAATAACATATATGTTTCACTACTGCACTGTGTGCCCTCATCACCAACTATGCAGTCACGCTAATGACTTGTATCTGAATGAAGAGGCAACTATTAGAACTAATAAATTTGGTGCTATGTATTCTAATCCTCATCATTTTGGAGGAGGCAGGGGAAGACGTTCTATTGCAAAATTTGACATTGATGAATTAAAACCTTTTCTAATATTATCAGATATTTTAGAGGGTTAAGAATCTGTGTCAGCTTATATTTTTTTGTGTCACATTCAATCAAGACATATGTCATCATTAAATCAAGACAATCTAGTGTATGCAAATCCTCCCTTACACTTGCTGGGACAAAGGCTGTCGAACAATTTAATGCGAGATATTATTGCACAATATAACATCTTTGTTCCTAAACGAGCAACAACCTCAAAGCTTCAAGAAGTTCTTCAAGATATTGATATACAAAATTCTACTCAGGATTTTCAATTTGTATCTGTATTTGAACCTTACTTTAAGGAAGTTAAAAAAAGAAAAAGATCTAATACATGTGAAGAGAATGATGTTGATTCATCTAAATGCTTTCCTGACTTTCCCCCATCTCCACCTTCTACTAGATTAAGAAACAAAAATTTTTGTCGATTCTGTAAAGATACAGCACCTCACATATTGAATGAGGCTGGCTGTGCAGTCTGTGGTCAATTAGTACCATTGTTTCAACTTAATATAGATGTGAGCCATTTAACAGAAAATCATTTATCTTTGTTAATTAGTGAAGAGTATATTGTTACTATGCAGGAACGATCACATGAAACACAGCCTTATAGACAACTTCCTGGTCCAATATTGGCTCCAAATTGCAATTATGTTTGTGATATATGTTGGTTAAGTGTTCGCAGAGGGCGACATCCTAAAATGGCCTTGGCCAATAGTATATGGTATGGTGAAGTTCCTAAAGAGTTGAAGAATTTGTCTTACATTGAAAAACTTTTGATATCAAGAGTTCGACATAATCGGTGCATTGTTAAGGTTCAAAGTTTAGGTCAGAGAAAAATGGTGGCTAATGTTATTTCCTTTAAACATCCCTCTCAAAAGATTTATGCAGCATTGCCTCCACCACCTGCTGATCTTGACGATGTAATAGCTTTCATCTTCATAGGTCCTCAGCCTCCAACAGAGGAAGATTTTAAACGAACACCATTACTTGTTCGACGCAAAAAGGTCTTTGAAGCTCTTGCTTGGCTTAAACTTAATCATAAAGATTATAAGGATTTAGCTATTGCTGTTGACAATCTCATGGCCTATCCTGAAAACAAACCACCTGTTGTGGTTGAATATCATTGTTCTGATGGTGATAGACCTATTGAAGCCTTAGCTATTTATGAACATGGAGATGATGATGGTACATTATCAGGTACTTGCCCTATTACTGTTCATGGTATTAATGGACATGAGTATATGGATATGCCTATACAGACTTTAAAAATTCTAGCATTACAACATTTACACCAAGGTGGGAAAATTCTTGCAATTGGAAGAGATGATACACCTGAATCTCTGTGGAACAATTCTTCTTTATATCCAATGATGTTTCCATGGTTGTTTCCTTATGGTCTGGGTGGCATAGGTATTGAAGTCCACAAAGGTCGTATTTCAGATGTATTGCGAAAACAGCACATGTTGATGTATTATGACAAACGTTTTCAGTTAGATGAAACCTTTGTACTTATTGCTTTTAACCATGAGCAAATAAAGCAGGCTACAATCAGTGGTCTTTTAATGACAAGACATGGTAAATTTGAATCTGTTACAACACGTCTCCTGAATATAAATCCAAGTGTCTTAAATGATATAAGTGTAAAACTACAAAATGGTGATCATTTCAAACCTTCTTCTGATGATGAAAAGGCTTGTTTTCAATTGCTAAATGATCTTGAGATAATAGGTAAAGATGTACATGGCTCATTTACGTCTAAAAGGCAGATGCGCAATGAGATTTGGTCATTAATCACTTTAAAGGGTGCTCCTTCATGGTATATTACACTTTCTCCAGCTGATGAGCGACATCCCATTTGTTTATATTTTGCTGATACACAAGAGAGTTTTTATCCTCGTATTTTAAGTTATAGTGATCGTAGAACACTAATATCATCTAATCCTGTTGCAGGAGCTAGATTTTTTCATCTGATGGTTTCAATGTTTATCAAACATATTCTTGGATGTGATTTAACATATGATGAAAATCTACATACCGGATATCTAAATTGTACTTATCCACGTGGATTTTATGGCAAAACAGATGCATATTATGGCACTGTTGAACAGCAAGGTCATTTAACCCTACATATACATATGTTAATCTGGATAAAGGGAAGTATGTCTCCTCAAAGCTTACGTGAACATATCTTGAATACTGAACTTCCTTTTCAAAAAAATCTTGTTCGTTATCTTGAATCGTGTCATCAAGGTGAATTCAACAATTATTCACTTAGTCAAATGAAAAGTATTATTCAAGAGAAGGAGATTCAAACTTCTTATCAAAATCCAACTGAGACTTTGCCTATTCCACCACCATATAAATGTGTGTTGGGTAATAATTCACGTTGTTCTTGTGCAAGTTGCATATCATATGTGACTTGGGAGAAGGATTATGTTACAACTGTAAATGATATCTTGTTACGAACAAATGTACATAGTTGCTCTGGAAAAATTTCTAATGTCTCAAATAATTCTCAGCATCAACCAAATATAGGTTGTTTATCAAATAAACATGGTGTATGCAAAGCTAGATTTCCTCGACCCACTTTTCCACATACCTTTGTTGACATGGACTCAGGATATTTAAATCTACGAAAAGGTGAAGAAATGATGAATACATTTACAACACCTGTTTCATATTTACTTAGATGTAATACTGATGTCACAAGCTTACTGTCAGGTACTGCCATTAAAGCAGTAGTTGCATATATTTCAGATTATATCAGCAAGTCTCCTTTAAAGACATATGTTATATTTGACACTATCCAAAGTATTTTTCAACGGAATTCAAATATGATTGGTGGAAGCATAGATCAACATGAAAAGGCGCGAAAAATAATGACACAGGCTGTAAATGCACTTTCTTCAAAAATGGAGATTGGCGCACCAATGGCTTCACTATACTTATTACAACATCCTGATCATTATACTGATCATAAATTTGTTTCTTTCTTCTGGTTCTCATATGTTGTTGAAGCTCGAAAAGATTTTCATGATGAGGATGTATATCTTGTAATTGAACAAGAGAACTTATATTTGAAGAGAACCAAGAATAGAATTGTTGGAGTAAGTCCAGTCTTTGATTATGTATACAGACCTGAGAAATGTAAGCAAATGAATTTATATGATTGGATTAGAACATATGAACGTGTTAGTTTGTCATGTAAAAATAAAAGAAAATTAAAACAAGGAATTGAATGTCATTCTAATGCATCTTTACTGTATTTTACTGAAGAACATCCTTTATGATATACACATGCTGTTCATCTGCGTTCAATGCGATTTAAGTGGGTTCCAAATTTTATAGGACCATCTTTACCTCGAGAAGATAAAGGAGATTCTGATTTCTACTATTCAACTATGTTGTCATTTTTTAAACCTTGGAGAAGTGGTCATGATCTTCGTAGTGCTTCTATGGATTGGAAAAAATCTTATGAATCTTATCCTTTTAGTAGTTTAGAAAAACAAATCATTCAAAATTTAAAAGTAAAATATGAATGTATGGACGCTAGAGATGACTATTCACTTCAGAGAAAGCATTTAACCAAAGTTCTTCCACCGTCTTTTCAGTCTAGATATGATAAAAAAGATGAGGATGTTGAGCAATATGATGACTCTGTTTATGTCACAAATGATTGGATTCCTTTTGGCACAGATATTGTTGGAAGAAAAACTGCAAAATGGGATTATGAAAAGGCTGTGATTGAGAATGTATTGGTTAACTCTGGATGGTTGAATACTACTATAGATAGCTTACCTCCTGTAACATCTGTTACACCACTTAAGCCTTTGGTTAATCTCTCAGCTGTACAATGGCGAGGCATAATACAACAGTTGAAATCCTCTGCTTCTAATCGTATTAGCAATTGTGAACAATTTGCATCACAATCTTTGTATGATATGTATAATATGTTTAAGAATCTTTATCCTATAAATACCAACAATACTGTAAAGGTCATTGATCAAACCAATCTCACAAATATTTCCATAAAAAAATCAGAAGATACTCAGAAATTGATGAAAGACATTGTTCATCAATTCAAATTGAATGAAGAACAGAAAAGAGCCATTTATATTGTGGCTAATCATATAATAAGTAGTGATGATATACAATTGAAAATGTATTTAGGTGGAATGGCTGGTACTGGTAAATCAGAAGTTATTAAAGCACTAAAATTTTTTCTAACATGCTTACATCGTGAATCTGAATTGTTGATTTTGGCTCCTACAGGGTCTGCAGCTGCTAATCTTGGAGGTCATACATATCACTCTATATTGGGTATTTATGAAAAGAGTTCACAATCTAGAAGAAACATCTCAGTTATGAAAGAAAAGCTTATTGGGGTTAAATATATATTTTTTGATGAAATATCCATGCTGTCTTGTCATGACTTATATAAGATATCGGCTCAACTTGCAAAGGCTTTTAATAAACATGATGTTCCATTTGGTGGTGTCAATATAATATTTGCAGGAGATTTCGCACAACTTCCACCTGTTATAGGTAATGAGTCTAAAGCTTTATATAGTAATTTAGTAGGAAACACTATATGCTCTAGTTTAACACACCATGATCAGGAATGTGCTATTGGAAAAGCTCTATGGCATCAGATTACAACAGTGGTTATATTGCGTAAAAACATGCGTCAGACTTTACAAACTCCAGATGATGCTAGATTTCGATTGGCTTTAGGCAACATGCGGTATAAAAGTTGTACAAGTAAAGACATTGAATTTTTGCAAAGTCTTATTGTACCATCTGTTCAGTCTTTGACTTTTTTAACTGCAACAAAATTTCGAAATGTCTCAATAATTACAACATGGAATTCACACCGTGACAGGATCAATGAGTTAGGTAGCAGTCGATTCGCAAATGATACAGGTCAAACTTTGACATGTTTTTTTTCTGAAGATCAACAAATAGGTAGTTATGATCAGTTAAATAAATCACAAAATAAGTCGTATAGATCAAAATCTTTGATATCTTTATCAAAAGTTGAGCAGGAGGTTTTTTGGAAATGCTCACCTCATGTATCTGATCATTTTGCAGGTTGTCTTAAATTATGTATTGGTTTGCCTGTTATTATTAAACACAATGATGCTACTGAATTATGTATTACAAATGGTCAAGAGGCTACAGTTGCTGGCTGGACCTCTGTTAATGGTATTCATGGACAACTTATGCTTGATACCTTATTTGTTACACTTGTAAACCCTCCAAGTAATGTTCTAGTTGAGGGTCTTCCAACTAATGTTGTACCCATTCCATATATTACCAAAGAAATCAACTGTGTTCTACCTAGTGATTTGACTGTTCGTATTAAACGTAGACAGGTTCATATCCTACCCAACTTTGCAATGACAGACTATGCATCACAAGGAAAAACAAGAAAGTTCAATGTTGTTGATATTCATCATTCTACTACACACCAGTCTATTTATACAGCACTATCACGTGGTATTTCAGCTTCAGGCACTGCAATTCTATGAAGTTTTGACATCAACAAAATTACAGGTGGGATTTCTGGCTCCCTTCGAAATGAATTTCGTGAGCTAGAACTTCTAAATGATATAACAAAGTTAACCTTTGAAGGAACACTTCCGCATAACATTAGTGGTCATAGACGCAATATTTTAATATCATCTTTTAGATTATGGAAAGGTAATACATATATTCCAAAAAATTTACATTTATCATTACATTGGTCTATTTCTGATCCATTAAACTCAAGTGATGCCAAAGAAAGTTGGAGGTTGGTAGATCATGCCAAACGATCAAATGATGCAAAGTCATTGACTGAAAATCATAATATTGCATCTGGAAGTAAACCCATTCAACAACATCTTTCTAACAATTCAATGATGACAATAACAAATAATTTGGAATCATTTACTTTGTCCTGGGATAGAACACATTGGAGTTGTGCATATGATTCTTTATTTTCAATTCTATTTGGTATTTGGTCTGAAAAACCTTCATATTGGAACAAACATCTTTTGAACCAAAGTATATATGCACAAGCACTTGTACTTTCTTTTCAAAAATATAGAATCAACACTCTTGAATCTCATTTGATTAGAAATAATGTACGAGATCTAATTCATTCATCAAATCCACATCGTTTTCCAAATGGACATCAATATACTAGTGTTAATGATTTAGTTCATGTTATGCTCAGTGATATGTTTCCTCCAAGTTGGCTTTTATGTCCAAATTGCAATAGACGTATTCCTTATCAGACAAACTCATCTGTACACTTTGACATTCTTCCAGGATCTGGCCGATCTACCTTGGAGTGGATTAATAATCATTTTAATGATACAGATTCTCCAGCATGTACTTATTGCAATACTCCACTAGATGGAAAGTTACATTTTTCAATGATACCTCATCTCATTAGTTTTGATATTTCTTCATTGGATTCTACTTTTGAAATCTCAAAATGTATCAAGATCATGAAGAATACTCGCAATACCCTTCTTAAACTCAAGGGTATTATTTACTATGGTGACTATCATTTTGTTAGTAAATTCATTGATTCAGATAAAAATACCTGGTTTCATGATGGTATGTTAAATCAAGGTAGATTTCAATTTCAAATTCATAACATGGATAATCTGTTTAAATGTGGTTTTAAATCTGCTTCTATTCTACTTTATGGATATTGATTTATTGGAAAGGACTCGTTATGGCCACTTGATGGCCCACTTCTACTAGTTTCATAGCCTCTTGTACAAATCACTCTAGATACCTATATGGCTGATTTAATTGATTTCTGATTTGCTGAGGGCCTGCGGATATGTGTCGGGCACCAGAGGGAGTGTATATAGGTTGGATACATGCCACAGGATGCCGGGCCCTCGGGTCCTTGCATTCATTTCATAGCCTCTTGCACAAATCACTCTAGATACCTATATGGCTGATTTAATTGATTTCCGATTTGCTGAGG
>JBBPMC010000640.1:0-18728 GCA_038090115.1 Strobilomyces echinocephalus
CTCAACTGTCCAAAGCAAGTGCATACCACACAACCGACGCTTTTCGTCTGGTATTAGGTTTGTCGCCGTCTAACACTGTAGACTCCATGGCCAGTCCGTCCTCGGAGTGGTCACACGGAAACAACCAGTCTGCGGGTAATACGGTCACATTGGCACAATGAATAAAGCTCGTCCAGACTACCTGTCTCGTTACCCCCTAACAACATCTGCCGGCTTTCCTGGCGCCAGATCTTCGCTTTCAAGGTCCTGGTGGTCCTCTTGCAAAGTGTGTAACCGGCCACCTGTGTCTGTGCTCTCCGAACCCTGTTCTTCTTTCGAATATCAGTCTCTAACATCAATCCCAACGGTCGCGTAGCAGGAACAGTTGGTCTCTTCGACTTCTAGATATCCACATGGCCAGTGATGATCCGGCGAGATACTTTCATCTTCGCTGTATCCTCCCCATCTCCTTTTTCCTCATCAGTTTTTCCCGCCCTTCGCTTAAATCGCTTTGACGCAGAAAAGCGGGCGGATATCCTACAGTATCCCCACTCTCGAATTCCCCATGGCGCTTCGGCGATTGTTTTTATTCATCTATCAGATACAGTACGACCTCGGTTTGTTCTCGGGAACAACATCGTTCCGTAGGCTCTGTAGCAGGATATATGTCACGCGGACTGCGGAAATCGGGCCCGCCAGCATCATCAGAAGCAGTACTCGCTCATTGACCAGACCGATCGATTCAGAGCCGCGATTGTCGAGCCTACCGTTTTTGACACCGCGAGTTCATGTACTGGCGGACCGGAAGTCTGCTTTCATCGCTCCGAGCCTCGCTGACGGCTCTGGGCGAACGGCTAGGCAATCTGATCTGTTATGTTTTAGGGTATTCGTATGTCCCTCCCGTCGCGTCAGGCTTCCCAAGAACCCTGTGTTGACTTTAGATCAGTCCGTTCGGCAACGGTCGTCTCGACGGCCGACCAGATGTCAAAGGGCCATTTAAGTAAGAGGGGAATATTCGGAATAAACGGTGGGTACCTTGGTGGTGTCGTTCACTCTCGAATCGATGTATCATGTGTCGACGGCGACTTCGGTCATTGTAGGCAGAACAGCTGTAAGTATTTGAGTGAGTGCAGGACTGTAGATACGTAATTCGGGGGTTCGATGAACGAGTGAGCCAAAAGTGGGAGTATGAGAGGATACGTAGAGGGCTGTAAAATTATAGCACTGACCGGCGGCATCGCAATGGAAGGTCGCAGACAGCAGTAGGATACTAAATGTGAGATTGCAGCAGATATGCAGGATACGGAGAACCGTCGGCATCCAATGCTTCAAGTTGTCCGAGAAGGTTGGCCAGGTCACTTGACTCTGCACGTTTCGTCAAGCTTTGAACTGTTGAAGACAAGACTTGAACACCCTATGTTGAGAGTTTGACAAGAGATGTCGCGAAGGCTGGTCAATGTCATTGCACAGCCACATATCGGAGGCTTTCTGTCTTCTCACACTTCCTTGATCAACATGGACCCGTACACTCCCAGGGCACGTCCGCCGCGGAAGAACAACCTCACCTTATCCGCCAAAGAGTACACAAAGGTATGCCATTTGCATTAGCTATCTCGCTGGTCATCGTTGACTCTCGGTGGATGTAGATCACGGGCACGATCGCGTCAGTCAGGAGGAACAGGCGGCTCAGTGACGATATTGATGAAGAGATCGATCCTCGTGTGCAAAATTCGCGTGAGAGCCGAGGGAAAAGTGAGTGTAACGGCCGTTTTGCCCTTAGGTGGCGTCATTCATGTCCGATAGGCAATGAATCGTCATTCATTGCCGAGACCTCGTTCGTCCGTGCGCCGCTCAATTCTCGCGTTGGGGCCGCGGGCTCCACTCCAAAATGTAAGGGAAAAGAGAGAGAGGATGTTTTGGATCATCTTCCTATCGACATACAGGAGGCTATCATTCTCGAAGATCTATTGTATGTGTTGATGGTGAGTGACGCGTCTCGGCCGCAACCACGTGGGACCAACTCGAACACCGCAGGGTATCGAAGGCACGCATGTGACGTATCACCCGGATTACTCCCCAGAGGACGATGACCCTCTTCAAGGTATTCGCTTTGTCGCATCGTCGTCGCTAGGTAAGGTCTCATACACGTAGAGAAGAGGCTCTCAAATGCCTGAGATATTTTTGTAGATCCATCTCTTCGCGATCTTATCGAACGCGTTCTCCCGCTCGGTACATATTATACGGCCATATCTGCATTTGTTGAAAGCCGGAGCCACTTGGACTTCGGTCTCGTCAACCATGCACTCTGTGCAGCTATCCGAAATATGCTGAAGGTTCGTTGCTAACACTGGAGGTCAAACATTATAATTGACGTTTTGCCCGTGTAGGAGTATCAGACGCTTCTCTCCCAGTTGGAACATGCGTTCAACACGTCACCACAGTTCACCCTACAGAAACTCTGGTTCTACGTCCATCCAACGGTTCACACGCTTTCCTTGATCTACCAACTGATCCTCGAACTCGTTAACACTGACGATGACGAAGGTTCTTTGTCCTCCTCCTCCGTAGATGAAGAGCAAGACGCGCGCGATGAAGCTCTTGGTCTAGGTGGTGCGAAGCTAAAGGCTGTACTCTCCGAGATCACAAAATCCTCGGGTGCAGCTGTGCCTGTTAAAGGCGGAGAGGTTCTCACTGTCATCTACGAGCGGATGCAAGGCATGTCTGGAGACCCAACTGCGTGCGAAGTGTACGGTAAACTATTGAGCGCTGCCGGGATCCCGTATGGGCAAATGCTTCGTGAATGGATAACGACGGGTCGATTACATGATCCGTACGAAGAGTTTTGCGTGAAGGAGAGCAAATTTATTAGTAAGGGTATTTTGGAGGTAGATTATACAGATGAGTATTGGGAAAGACGGTACACGGTGAGTCAGTCAGTTTATCTCTACCTTGCTCGCCTGCTGATCATGCACAGCTACGTGATGGTTCAACATCGTCTTCGAAACGGCAGCACGCCGGTGTCCCGTTAGCAAGGACTCCTGGTGGTAGGCTTCCAGGTGGTGCATGTATCCCTTCACCGCTTGAGGGTTGGAAATACAAAGTCCTCCTCGCCGGTAAATACTTAAACGTCATACGTGAGTGCGGTATAGAGCTGCAGGCAAGTCAACAGCAAAGGAATGAAGAACTATCTTTGAATGATCAAAAGTAAGCCGTCGTGCGATACATCCACTCTATAACCTATTATTCCATAGGATGTACAAGTTTATCGAAGCCGCCTACACGCACGCCAACCAAACTTTACTACAGCTTTTGTTACGGGATCAGCAACTGATTCCTCGCTTGCGCTCCCTCAAGCGCTACTTTTTCTTGTCGCAATCGTCCTTCCTCACGCACCTTCTCGACCTCGCCCACACCGAACTCAAGAAACCCGCAAAATCTGCCAGTATCGTAAAGTTGCAAAGTCTACTCGACCTCGTACTCACAGGTGAAGATGCGCTTTTCCGAGAGGATGTGAAAGTCAGCATCGCTGGCACGGGGTTGTATGAATGGCTGTTGAAAGTTATCAGTGTGAGCGGAGTCATTGGAGGCGATGAAGGGGAAGGTGTTCCTGATAATGCAGGGCCAGAAGATGCGAAAAAGGACCGGGATAAAGAAAAAGACGAGAAGAAGCCGATGCTAGGTCAGACTTCCGAGCACGTTCGACCATCCGTAACCTTATGCCTTGCAGCTGTAGAGGCGCTCGCTCTCGATTATACGGTAAAATTCCCCCTTTCCCTCGTAATCTCGCGCAAGACGGTCCTACGTTACCAACTACTTTTTCGCTTTCTTTTGCATCTCAAAAACGTCGAGCAGTCGCTCACTTCAATGTGGATCGAGCAAAAAACAACAACATGGCGCAAACCCGTTCCCACCCATCCCGAGTTCGAGCAATGGAGGCTCCGCGTATTGCTGCTTCGCGCACGAATGCTAGCTTTCGTTCAACAGATACTAGCCTTTGTAACATTCGAAGTCTTGGAGCCTAACTGGCGCTCGTTGGAAGCTAAACTAGCGAAGGTGACAACGGTCGACCAGTTACTGAGGGATCATGTCGATTTTTTAGATACATGCTTGAAGGAATGCATGTTGACGAGTGCAAAATTGCTCAGGGTAAGTGTACCGTTTTTGAGGCGTGGCCCTTCACTTAGATGATCTATCTGACAGGCATACTCGCGCATGATTGTGACATGCTCGACGTTCGCGCTTTATTCGTCTTCCTTCACGAAATCTGCCTCACAAGCGCTGTCGGTCGCTGAATCGGGCGACGGGGATCAAGCAATGGGCAAACGTTGGGACTTCTTGAAGAAATTCGAGTCAAATTTTAACCACTGGTACTTAGTCCGTGCTAGCGCTGATCAACGCCTATCTCACCCATGTCTTCGCAGGTTTAAGGTAAATTTGATGACCTCCTTGGTGACTACCGTTGCTAAACCCGGTATCGCAGTTTCATCTTGATTGCGTACAGTACTATGCATCGAGCGAGAATGTCTCGCTACTTCCGTTGGTTGTCAGGTTGAGTAGTATTAAATCCGTGTCATAGTGTGTCTGGTAATGAGTAGGTAGGTGATCCTAGTGTGAGGTGCTGAGTGACACAACTTGTACGTGTGAATTTTTGGCAACTTGAACTCTTCATTGGTGACGCATATTTTCCTCGCGACGCGACCTGACCTCGAAGACTTTCGGAGCGATCCACCATGAGGGACAAGAATGTTTTCAACCTAAAGAGGTGCCTGCCTCGCATGGTATGCCTTTTCCAACCCGGGTCTGTGAACTTGAAAATTCAACTCATATCCCAGAGCTGGTCACTGGACAACCTTTACAGTGTCTGGGCACGCGCTTTCGTGACACAGCAGCATGTGACCTTCAGCCGAACGAACCGCACCCTTTTCCAGCAACGTTGGACGGCCAAGGCACTCATTCGTGCGTACCACGGCGACTTCATCCCCGAGAAATCGTTCAAGCGATGGTATCTCCCGTCCACGCTTCCCGATGTGCGTCCACGCATACAGACGCAAAGCAAAGCAAGCCTTGTTTTAGAAGAGTTCGCAGGGCGGACGGAGCAGCTCGAACGAGCGGAACGGAGGAAACGGGAAGAAGACGAGAAAGGCCTCGCGCCAGTCGGAAGTTTGATGATGGCCGAGGTCGAACGGCGGATAGATGTGTTCATCTTCAGGTGCTGCTTCGCGTCCAGTGTGTACGAAGCACGGAGATTAGTGATTCATGGGCATGTCTTGCTCAACGGCAAGAAGGTTCGCATCACGCCCGTAGACCCTGAGCTGCCCATGTTGACCCATACTGCGCCTAGCATTCTGATGCCAATACCCGCTTGGCTCCGGGCGACATGGTGTCCGTCGACCCTGCCGAAATCGGGTTCTTACAAGAACCGAAACCACCCAAGGAATCGGAAACAAACGAGAGCGAGGATGGCTCTCCGGCCAAAGCGCTGGTAACGCCGTCCAAAACGCCCGATGGTCTCACGCCGTTCCACCTTCCTCCACACGCTTCTCCATTCATTTTCCTTCCCGCATATGCCGAGGTGTCGTTCCAAACGTGTTCTGCCGTCTACGTGCGCCATCCCACTGCGCGGCCTGGATACAGCGAGATCCCAACACCGTACGACGCTGATGGCGAGATCGTCCGTCTTGCTTGGGAGTGGTACGCGAAGCGCCGCCCGAGGACCCGGAGCAAGACTCAGTTGCGAAGATTGCCCGAGGGTCGCGATCGTCAGATTGGTGGTGTCTGAATGGCTCTCGAAGGCTTGGTTACATTCACGCCCCATGATGTTGACATATAGTCTAACAATACAAGAGAATTTACCTGTGACTCTTACCAGCTTGAGTCCCCGGACTATGATCAGATCCATCCAACGGCGTGGTACGCTCGTCCATTCGGCACAGTCGAAAAAAGAGGAACGTCACGACCCATCAGCATCCTCTGTAATGCGGTCCTACCAGCTAGATCGGTAGATCGGTAGATACTACATGATACACGAGGTCCAGTGGCCAGGGTCCCGGGGAATTTATGCTTTACCGTTTACGTTGGAAGACCACATGACGGTCGTCTGACTCCAACGCTCTATTTCTGTTGAACTTTTCGGAAATTTTGATGGCGCAGCAATGGCGTAGTGTGCACAGACTTGATGGAATTTCTGATGGAAACCCGGTCTCCTTGAAAACATATATATGTTGTCGACGTTGCCCCTCTCCCTTCCGAGTCCCCACCCTGCATCATATTCCCTGTCATGCCGAGTGTCGCTTTGCCCGAATGTCCTCGCTACATCCCACCGCCCCAGGCCAACTGCCAGCTCGATCGTACGTCGCAGGAGTCCTAAACTTTGTCCGTCGCCTTTCCGTCTGACGTGTGATGCAGTGGACTTCGCTGATCTCGCGATCATCGACCTCTCGCAAGCCCATACTCCCGAGGGACGGGCACAACTTGCACCACAGCTTCGGGATGCCCTTCGCACCAACGGCTTTGTGTACGCAATCAACCATGGATATACCCAGGCTCAGGTAAGTATCCTTCTCCCACAGATCGATTTTGACCTCGTGGATTAGCGTGATCGGATCTTCGACATTGCACACGTCCCGTTTACGGCCGTGCCTCCTGAAGAAAAGAAGCTCTTCGCAACTGACACCGCGAAAGACGGCGAGTTTGCCGGGTACAAGGCCCGCCAGTACTGGGCAAGTAGACTGTACTCAATTAGTCCTTCAAGCTAACGACGTTTTCCGAGTAGAAAGTGGACACAGATAACAACATCATGGATCAGATCGAGCGCTATATGCGTCCGTCATTCTTCTCGTGGCGTCAATCCAGTTGGCTGACGCAGTACAAGTTTATTGTGAGGTCGACCGACGTCCTCATCCCCAGGCTCTCCGCCCTTTCTTGCCTGAAATCAGCGCGTTCGCCCGCCACAACCAATTCAACATTTTGCATCCCATCCTCAGGTAAATCATGACCGTGCCGTCCAAGCGGATCCCCGCTACATTGACCCTCTTAGGCTCGTTGCGCTGGGCCTTGAGCTTCCTGAAGAAACCTTGGTGGAGAAGCACACTTTCGAGGCGCAGGGTGCAACGTCGAGTATGTTCCCTCATCTCTCATTAACTTCCGTGGCTCAATGACCTATGTTAGTCAGCTTCCAGAAATAGTACGCACTTAGGTTCCTGTTCTTTTGGTCAATCGTAACGTTATCCCGGTAACCAGCTACAGCCGCACAGAAGAGGAAGAAGAAAAATCAAAGAACGTCTGGCTCAAGGGCCACACGGGTACGTCCATCCCACGACGCGAAAGTGATCATTCCTGAGCCACGCGCCAGACTTTGGAACCTTCACCATTCTGTGGAGTCAGCCTGTAGGTGGTCTGCAAATCCTTTCCCCAGACGGAATATGGCGTTGGGTCCGCCACATTGATAATGCCCTGGTCCGTCCCCTTCTTCCACCCTAGTGCAACGAAACGCTCACTGCAAAACGACAGGTCATCAACACCGGGGACATGCTGGAGTTTTTGACTGGCGGATTTTACAAACCCACCATCCACCGTGTCGTTCAGCCACCAAAGGAACAAAGATACTGCGAGAGGCTTAGTACAATCTACTTTGCCTTGCCTGATGACGATGTGCTGCTCTCACCCCTCGCACACAGCCCTGTCTTACAGCGCGTCGGTATCGAGCGACGATTCCCTGACGGGGAGGCACCGTCTTCGGGGGTGTGGAGGAACGATAGGACGGTGTCCTATGGGCGTACGGAGCTCACAAAGGGGTCGGAGAAGAATACAGAAGAGGAGGTCATCGGGGGCATAGTTGTGAAGCATTACACCTAAAGCAGCGGGTGCCGCCTTTGGAGTCAAACGAGCTATAGGACCCAAAGTCAATTAGCTGCTTATCTAGTCTTGTGTGTAAATCTATGTGAACGAGTAATCGCTTCGGCACGCACTTGAATGCCAGTCTCCGATGCGCTATAATAGCCAGATCATGGAGAAATTGGAAGCGCACAGGATCAACAGTTACTCGGGTTTGGTGCTGACATGATGATGATCGGTTAGAGTGGGTATTAGTGAACGTGAGGTAGCCTATGCGAGTCACTAGTCGTGGCGCGTGATCACCCTTTCAACTCGTTGAAACATCCATTCTTGCATCTCGCGATCCCAGAGCACGACGGGCACCTTGATCTGGCCCGTACCCGTGATGGAAGTCTTGATTTTCATTCCCCTATATTCCCTGAACGTGCCCTGTTTCAAAATGTGGACCGTGGGTGGTGCCACTCTTCCCTCATAGAGGACCTTCGCGAGGTTGTCGTTCGAGCTACGGAGCGCTTCTTCGATGCGAGCTGGCGCCAGATGAGATAAAGGGGCTATAACATTATTGGAAGGAGCAATGAATATCGGTCGTTCGAGAGGAACGAAACGGTCTCACAGAGCTCGCCATCGATCTCTACGAGGAAGGTCAACGAGGACGGTACCTTCCGTTCGTCCACAACCACGGTCATTTCAGTGATTGATCCGATCACGTCTTGCGTCGAGAAGACGGCGCTTGTGAGTTCCTGTTCGCTGACCAGTGCGTGAACACGGATGTAGGAGCTGATCGCAAGGAATTTCAGTCAGAGATCGTGATGATGATTAAATGCGTACCCGCGCCGTTCGACGTAGCGTAGAATGGGGCTACCGTCCGCAGGATCAAACCCAGCAATTTCAACGACATCGCCAAGGCGATAGCGCCACAAGCCATCTCTCGTCGTGACGACGATCTCATATCGGTGGCCAATTTTCACTTCGTACTGTATGCGAGGGTTAATTCAAAGATGAATGTCTAGGCAATGTGCGTACTGCAAAAGACAAATCAGACGAGGTCTCCGGGCCCGACAGATCAAGGTACTCGATAATATCATCGTTGGTCGCCTTGAATAGACCAAGATCAGTGGCACCGAAAGCGGTTCCGATGTAAGCCTCGCTCGCAGTGAATCCAAGGCTCCGCATGTGCACGTCAGGGCCAAGGTAGTGTCGCATCTGCGAAGTTACTTAAGCGTCAGAGCAAACAGATGTAGGACTGTTGATACCTTAGGTATCACACTTGCAAATACACCGCTTGCAATACCGATGACTACGCTGAGTTCAGGCCATATCTTTTTCAGCCACCCGGCTGATTCTATATCTCTTCCGACCGCGCGCAGTTGTGCCGCCCGTTCCGGTCTTGCCAAGAATTTTGGCTAGCGGTAATGGACAAATAAATACGTCGCCGCTGTGAATAGTTTATCCGTTTACCTCGAGGTACTGCCGCACATGGTCAGTCCCTTCCCATTCCGGTAGTACACCGGTCTCGATGCTGTGGACGAGTACATCCCATTCTTCCTCCATGTAGCGTATCATGTCTATAAACACACATCCGAATAACGTGTTGATCGTTTCAAGCTTGGAGTCAGAGAGTGCGAACGAGACGTGCATCAAAAGGAACGATCGGTAGTTGACGACAAAGCTGACGGCTAGTGGGGAAGTAGCTCGAGGTGCTACCGTAATTGCATTAAAGACAGTGGGAAGACACCGGGATGCCACGTACCGGTGAGGTTTATAAAACAGGGATCCTTGTCTACGTCTATGCCGTGTTGCATGCGGATGACGCCGGACGACATGCATGTGATGGGGTATCGTCCGACTGGGGATTCGTTCTCACCCATGACCTCGATCACCTCTTTATAGGTCAGAGAGTAGACGATGCAGTTCTTGCCACCTCGAGTAGAGACAGGATTGGCGTGCTCGTCTACGTCTTGCAACGACGACGGAACCGTGTGACGATACTTGGCAAAGAGTTTCGCTTTCTTGCCCGAGGTCGCGCTTGAACAGGCGACGAAATAAGGTAAGCCTGGGGAGAACATGTCCTTGACGTCTTCTGCGCGCACGTCCGGGGCGACCAGCTTGTTGACGAAAGGTTCATACGAGTCGTAACCAGTCAAAGGGATCATCCTGCGGAAGCTCTCCAGGAGCAGATCATCTTGGAAGACGCAGTTCGAGTCCACGAAAGCGTCCAGCGCCCCGCGGAAATCACTGAACACGGCCGACTCGCGAACATAACGAGTGTGTCTGTTCTTCTGGATGAGAAGTTGAAGCGTCTTCTCGACCTGCTCCCTGAGTCGGTCAAGGAGCTCAGGAGTAAGAACAGGGACGGGTTTGGATTTGGGAGCAAGTGAGCCAGCCATGAGAGTGAAAAGGAGATAGCGGACCTCTGTATGATTCAGACCTTTTTATAGCACCATTCTGGACACGATATCCCATACAAATTGAGGTCCATCATGCATCATGCATCATGGATGTGCTTTGATGGAGATCAGAAAAAATTACCGTGATATGATCCGATCACGGTCCTGCCAGTGGCTGAGTCGAGACACAACTTTATGTAAGCGGCGGCGCGCCTGAATTTCAGCGCTCGAAATGCTCTTGCTCGACCGGCGAGCGGCCAAAAGTTAACTCAACTTGTCGCGCCGCACGATGGAGGTGGCAACGTTCTGGTAGTCGAGTTCGAGGTCGGCGAACGTAGACATCGCGTTGTTGAACGTTGAACTTCCAACTGTTGCATTGCTCGATGATCTGGTACGTACTAACCACTGCCTTAGATTAACTTCATCCATCTGCGAGGACATTCAGAAACAAAGGCAGAGTGGTTTGAGAATGCCCAAACATCGCACTGGCGCAAACGATCGTATGTTAGTTTCATATTCTTCAGTTTCAAATTTACGTTTTCTTACCGGTTATGGTTGACATTGGTTGATCGTGAACGACCAGCCACCCCTGGAAGCACTATACAAACATACCAGAGCATACATCGGGCCTGCGAGATAAAAAAACACAGTTCTACAGTGAGGTCGTCGTATTATCGGTCCTGTCGATTCTCAAATAACAATTCAATCCATACCGCAACCGCTACTGTCTTCTCCTTAGCCACCGAGACTTGCTGCTTCCATGGGACGCGTGAATCGCACAGGGAAAACGGCAGGCCGCTAGTCGTGACACGTGACCACCACCCCGTCGACCCGTTGCAAGATCCATCGCGTGTTTTGCAATCCCAAAGCACGACAGGACCCTCAAACTGACCCGTCCAGCCTTGATCTTCGCTCCCTTGTATTCCCTGAACGTTCTCGGCTTCAGGACGTGGGCGGTTGGCGACGCGAGCCTCCCTTCCTCGAACGGCTGTATAGTGTGTTCGTTCAAGGTACAAGGGCCGCTTCGATCGGCGAGCTGAGGAGACTGTTGCGTCGTCAGATGAGAAAGAAGTGAATGCCGGCGATTATGAAGGAACGGTCTCAGAGGGCTTGCCGTCGATCTCGACAAGAAACGCCAGCAAGGATGGCGATTGCTAGTCATCTAGGAAGATGGCCGGACTGGGGGCCCAAAGGGCCCCATGTGAGAGAGAGAGCACCTGGGCTGTCAAACCCACTCGCCCATCCAGGGCCGGGCCACTGCGAAGCGGGCCGTGTACAGTATGGGTAGCGGTGGGGCAGGGGACAGGATTTGGGTCTGCGGTTTCGAGCCTACGAAAGCTCTCATCAGGGGGCGCCGCCACCCCGACCGTCGCCCTTCCGGGTCGTTTAGGCGAGCTGCCAGTCTCATCACCTACCTAGGGAGTTGGCCACACGGGCAGCAGAGGGGCTAGGCTATGCCGTGGGCACGACTCCGGGCGTGACTGGTTGCGAAGTGGGAAGAGGCGAGTGGGGGGTGGGAAGCTCCCAGGTGCACGCCGTGCATCTGATAAGCGACCACCCACAGTCACAGGCGCCTGACCAGAGGGCGTCTGGATTTTTGCGCTGCCATGCGACCTCCCAGGCGATCCATATTACCCTGGAGACAATCTCCGATTCGAATGAAATGACATGGACGGTAAACTCGGTGATATGCCAGTGCAGGCCCTGTGCCGAGAATATGGCCCGTTGGGGAGGGCAAGACCCAGGGGCAGCACCTACGAGGGCGCCAGCCTGAGTTGCCCTCCGCTGAGCAACGCGGCACCTGGGAGGCGGGTGGAGGCGCTGGAGCCATTGAATTGGTAGAGGCTTGACGGAAAGTGAGACAAAAGCGTACCTGTAGCGCAGAATGGGGAGGCGATACCGCCCCTGGCAGACCGTGACAACATTCTCATGTCGATGGCCGGTTTTGACCTCATGTTATACGGAAGACATAGGTGACGGTAGTCTTCATCTGAGCTGCTCTGGAGCCTGCACTTATCTATCTATGTACAAGTACATGGGATCCGTCGCTGGTGCGTCACACTGGCAGCGTCGTCGCCTTCGGTGGGTCCCTTATCCGTAGATCCAGCATACATCGCGGGCGGGATGCCAGTGCAGGGGTGACCGGTTGGCCGGTGAACCGATGACGCTTGGCCGCCGCGCAGGTACACGTGCGTCGTTGTTATTATCGCAGATCGGATAACATTCTGGTTCTGGGTATCTGATAATCCTGCAGATGCTGCGTGGATACGAAGCATGTACAACAATAGGCGTCTGGACGTCCGTCTTTGTGGGGCGTGCTTTCCGGAACAAGGACAAACGTCGGTCGTCGAAGAGGGAAGTACAATGAGGAGGAGAGCTAAAAATAGACCAACCAACTGAAATTCATCCATAGATCTAGAGCTCCAGCCTCCAGCCTGAGGAATATTTGTTTTCTGGGAATGATGTACACAGAGCCTGTCCAATGACAGTGAGTCGTCGGGGGCCAAGTCATTCCGCAAGGTCACTCCATACTGCGATCATATGACAGTGGTACAGCGCCAAGAGCGTGCCGAGTCCCCCGACCACCACTATAACAATATCTTCGATTCTGATTACCTCGTGTGCCAATATCTGCTCCGCCTTGGGGCGGCTGTTCCGTCGAGCACGAGTACGCAGAGTAGGGAGTACATGGACACCGACGGGCTGTTTTCACGTAAGTACTATGCAGTGCCAGTCGTCGTTTACCGACTTTCGTAATCGGAGATTGAAAGGACCTCAAAAGGTTGGACCGGATTTCCAACTTGTCCGGGTAATGAGTGACGACCAGGTCCGTCCCTGGTTCACCGACGACCCCCTCGTCCTCAACGCCGCCCTCGTCGTCGCCGCCACTTCTCTCGCTGTCGCACTCACTACCTGTCTCTGGCACCACGTTCGCCCCGATCCCCACCGACTCCTCCCCGACGACCCGCCCTCCGTCATCTCCGCCGCGCTCGCGTCTTTGCACTTTTCGGTCGCGCGCCCCGCCCCGCCGACCACCCAGCAGCAGTCTCCTGCCGTCCCTGCACAAGAACCGGACCAGAAAGACCGCAAGGGCACCCGTTCCAAGGAGCGACGTCGCAGGGGCAAAGATCCCCTTCGTGACCTCTTCAAGGGCGGGAAAAAGTCCAAAGCCCTCCTCCCCAAGGCCGCCAAGGCGACCGACCACTCCATGCTCTCTGCCGACGCGCTCACGAACTCGAGCGTGCCCCAGAACGACACCGCGTCTTCGACCTCGCGCTCACAGTCGCCCGAGCCTGCGGCTGACAACTCTGGCATGGACCGCCTCGCGACCCATCTGGGCGTAGACTCGGACGACGGCAGTGCCAGGAGCGTGACTCCAAACGGCAACACGTCTTCCCCAATCACGTCGACTGCGGACCCATCCGAACGCGGCTCATCATCAGACGCGGGCTCTCAGACGGGCGGTATCCTCGCGGACGTGGAAGCGGATATCAGTTCCGCCTCGACGGTCCTACCACATGCGTCCGAAGACGCCTCTTCATCTCCGACGGCCTCTACGGCACCTGCAGAAGTCCGCACGCCCCCATCACGCGATTCCCAGGCGGAGTACATCAGTGAGAGCTGTGCCAAGCTCGTCCGCGCCAGAACGAGGTTGCGGCTGTTGAGAATGGATCCGAGCGCCAAGTCCTCACTACTCTCGTCCTCACCACCCCCGTTGCTTGACAGCGTGGCAACGTCCTTCTCTGTCCCGATCGCGCCCTGTCCATCACTGTTGATTACTCCTTCCACGTGGGTAACCGGTTCTTTTTCCTGATCTGTTTTTGCGTTCTAAGACTGGTTCCAGCAGTCGTTCTACCGATGGTGGTGCTGCACCATCGACGCCGACTAATTCCCGCGGGCCAACGCCTCCACCGCGATCGCCGTCCACCTTGGAGGAACCTGGCTCAAGGGATCTTCACACGCAGCCATTGGACGAGTGTGCCGCCAGTGCGCGCATGCAGCTCGCGGCCATGCACAGTGCTCTAGAAGCAAGCCGCTTACGAGAAGAGCAATTACGCTTAGAGGCTGATCAAGCCAGTAAAGAGCGTGACGAACTTCGCTGGGGGTGGAACGAGGACGTCAGTGTCTGGCGAAGAAGGGAATCAGAGGTGGGTCGTTCCCTCGTTTCCGCCCTTTTTCTCGCTCGAGCTGACCCACGCCGTAGCTTCACGCGCAAATACATCATCTCATGCAACAACTGCAGGCGTACGCTGCCGTCGCGTCGTTTCAGGCTCAGCATGCGGTCTCGTCTCCCTTTGCTTCGCCAACGTCACCGCATCCACACTCGCCGCGTTTGCAGCACCACCACCCCCTCGCTCCTTTTCCGCCTCCACCCCCAGTCCAGCCGCAGAACTCGGCCAGTCCACCAGCACACGTACAGGCACTGCTTTGTCGCCCTCCAGGGTTCGCACCGCCGTCGGGCGGTTTTTACTCGGGACCGGGATTCGGGATGTCGCCGTTGTTGTGGTCCGGTATGGGATTGTATGTTCCAAATCGGGACGCGAGACACGGCGGACGACACACGCCTGACTCGTCGGCGTCTGGATCGTCGTCGAGGGGCCGACGGGGACGGCAGCGCGCCGACGACGCCAGGAGTGCCTCGGACGAGTCGTCCCTGGGCGAGTGGGACGGTATGGAAGACGGGTCCGAAGAGGAAGACGCGTGGGAAGAGGAAGAAGACGTGTTCAGCAACAACGTCCTCGCGGACGCCATCTTGAAGCGACCGGAGAGCATCCGGGGACTGGGGAAACCGTCACGTAGACGACCGCCGTTCGTGCAAGGGGGCGTCGGGGAGAGGATGGACGCGCTCAAGGATCCAGCGTTGGAGAAGGCTGGTTTCGTACCCCCGCCGGTCGCCGCGGGGCCATGACCCACGAGACCGATCTCTCGTCCATCAATGCATCGATGTCGCCCACACGAAACGCAGTCAAGAAGGATACCCCCATTCACTTATGTCACCACTGTAGCTTAACATTCGTTTGGCCGTTCGTTCGTTTTTCCGTCGGCGCAGCGCACGCTAATATATTACTTTTCTCGTCCTCTACGGTCGGTTGGGACTTTTTTTTTTTTCGTTGGAGGGACTTTTTTTTATATGGTACTATAGTTCCGAGTTTGAGATTTTAAATGAAACGCACTGCTGTAGTTTATAATCCACCTCTGCGCTCGTCTAGATCACACCGAAACGCCCGTGCGGTATAAGGAGAGCCCGAATGGAAAGCGATGGGACCCAACGCCCATCGGGTGGACATCATGACGAACCCGAAGCATGCCCTGACGCGTGCTCTTGTCGTTGCGCCAGCATACGCCTAGTGAACGAGGATCGTCAAGGGTGAGTCAAGAGCGAGAACGAGGGGACGCACTGCCTGGCAGCCAAGACCATCTGCGCCTTGCGCTCTTTGAGACTCGCCTCGCGCTTGTCGGGCGTGTCCTCCCACTTGGCTTTCCCGCCGGCGTCTGCGCCGTCCTGGTCGGGCGAGCCGTCGTCTTCGCCGACCTTTTGTGCGAGGTTGTAGCGCTCGATGAGCGAGGGCGGGCGGGCGGTGGTCGTGGCGACGGACGACCCGTGGCGCCCGGTCGATGGACGACGACGTGGATCAGCGTCGGGTTCGTCTCGGCGGGGATAGAGGGTGAAGTAGGCGGGGGGAGGCTGGACGGTGGAGGATTGGATGAGACGGACGGACGGAACCGACGAGGAACGTACGGGGTCGAGGTAACCGCGCTCGAGGATCTTGTTCGAGGTGAGCTCGACGCTGCCCGTGCGCAAGAGGTCGAAGCGGACGTTGTCGCTGGGGTGGAAGTCAACGAGGGGAGTCGGAGGTATAGAAGGGGGGGGGACACGTACGTGGGGATGTCGGGGAACATGGCGTGGATCTGGTCGACCTGGGGGGCGGTGGGTGAGCGGGGGCGGGGCGCGAGGGGAGGGCATGATCACCATCTCTTGGGTGACGTGCTTCGGCCTGAAGCCGAGCGCGGACGTGGCCGAGCGTGTGTCGGACGAGGACGGTGAGCCTGTCGGGGGCGGGTGAGCGCGGCGACGACGAGGACGAGGACGAGGACGGACCTGAAGTGGCCCATCGAAATATGAAGACGATGACGGCGAACGCGACGAGGACGTTGACGACTTCGCTCATGGTGAACGTCCGTCGACTCGCGGCGTGGCTCTGCCGCACTAGCCTTTTTCGCACCGCCATGTCTGCCCGCCGAGTCGCCCTGCTCGTCTGCGACGACGTCATCCCCCCCATCAAGCAGCTCTACGGCGACTACGGCCCCATATTCCACCGTCTCCTCAGCTCGTCGCTCGCACGGATCACCTCGGGTGAGCGTCCTGGCCACGTCGACCCGCGCTCGCTGACCTTCGACGCAGAGGTCGCGTTCACCCTCGATGTCTACGACGTCGTCAAGGACATGGCCTACCCGCCAGACGACGTGCACTACGACGGCCTCTTGATCACCGGCTCGCGTTCGTCGCCCTCTGCTTTCCGCTATCACGCTCCCGATCGTTTCTCGCAGGTGCGTCCGCCCACGAAGACGTCGAGTGGATCAACAGGCTCGTCGCGTACGTCAAGCGCATCGCCGTCGAGAAGCCCGCCTTGAAGATATTCGGTAAATGACACCTTGCCCGTCCCCGTTCCGCGCCCCCACCGACGTCCACCCAGGCATCTGCTTCGGCCACCAGATCGTCGCGAGGGCCCTCGGCGGGTCCTCCGTCCCAAACGGCGGACGCTGGGAGGTGGCCGTCATGTCCGTCCAGCTCACGTCGCTCGGCGAAGCCATCTTTGGCACCGACCAGCTCGTGCGTCCTCGACAATCCCAACGCCTTCGATGACTCATCGATCGATCCCCGTGGACAGGACATCCAACAGATGCACCGAGACCACGTCCAGACGTCCCCGCCCAGCGCGCACCTTCTCGGGTCCACGGACCTCACGCCCAACCATGGCATGGCGATCTTTGACGACGAGGACGCGCCGTTGCCGGCCGACCTCGCGTCCGTCCCGTTGACGTCGATCCACGTGCTCACCATCCAAGGGCACCCCGAGTTCACAGAACCGATCATGTCCATGCTGCTCGACGCGCGCGTCGGGATATTGGGCGAGGAACTGGTGCGCGAGGCGCGAACGAGGGCGGGAGGCGTCCCGGGGAGACGCGTGCATCACCCAGACGGGCTGGCGTGCGATGGCGTCGGCAGGTTCGGTAGGGCGGTATGGGGCGTGATGGGGGTAGCCTGAGCCCCGGCTGTGACGATCCAGTGTCGACGTAATCATGTGACCCCCATGTCAGTACAAACGTTCATGCCTCGCACTTTAGGTTCAACGCCTGACGGCGCGTCTGGCAGTGAAGAGAATTCCCTGACCGTCTGGTCTCGGGTCCATAGAACTCGTGGTTCTTAAACGTTTCACAACGGCCACGATGCGTGTTGCGACGAGATCGTATGAGGGTCGTCCATAATTCTACCCTCGGGCCGTTGTGATTTTTGACCCTCGCACACGCAGAGGTCTCATTCATTCCCGACGAGTTCGACAACGCTCACTACGACAGCATCTCGCCCAGCGACTCCCATCTTCTGTCTCATTACCGTCCTGAACGATTCGCAGACATGTCCGTGAACGATGAACTCTACTGGGCCAAGAAGTTCTCAAGCGCATCGTCGCCAAGAAGTCCGCCGTGAAGCTGTTCGGTACTTGAATCAGCTGCCTTTTCGCTCCTCTCGTCCGCCAAGCCATCCAGGCATCTGTTCCGGCCACAAGATCATCGCCTCGGCAACTTGGCCATCTTCCGCTCTGAGAGACTCGTGCGTTTCGATCTCATCTACGTGGCTCGTTTTCGAGATCGACGCGGCGAACAGATATTCCAACTGGTCCACCACGACCGAGTCCTCGCGCCCCCATGCGACCCACATCTCTGAAGATGTGGACAGCCAAGACCCCGTCGCCGGTCGGGTTCGGGGCCAAGGAGCGGGGCAGCAAGTTGCGGGGCACTGGTTCGACAATGTGAGAACGCTCTGGAGTCCGGACTTTGCCAAGGGCCTGTCGATGCCAGCATCCATTGCCAAGGGGGTCCGGCCTATCTATGATACACACCATACTTAGCCGAGTGGAAAGGCACGAAACAACAGTCCCCGTTTAGGAACTTCAGGCCCTCCCCTCCTCGCTGACGAAAAAAGGAGTTTACGCTGTTCTCACGGACCAATCACAAGGCACAAAGTAACTTACTTGGCCAGAAAGCCGGTGCCTAGCAGATCATTTTTGACCCCGAGCCCCCAAATGGCGGGCCCTAGCTCAGGCACAGCACTACCTGGGTCCGTTGACGCGCTGGACGATCCGAGAGTTGTCTACTCGGTGTGCCTGTTCGCGGCTCGACGGAGAAGGGAGCGAGCGCGAGGGGCGAACATGCGAGTCGAGCCTTCACCCATGCATGATGCCAGACTAGAACGACGGTCTTCCGCCGATGAGTCGACGTCCAGGGTCTATTTTACGGAGAGTCCCGGAA
>JBBPMC010000641.1:0-18685 GCA_038090115.1 Strobilomyces echinocephalus
AAGAACAGATTTAGAAAAAGCCTAAAGGGTGTATCTGAACAGAGGACTTTCATCTCCCATGTTCTGGAATGTGTCCCCGCGATCCTCCGTGATCGCATACTGGCGACACTCGTCCTCTTTCTGCTTGTTGAGCCGGCTGTAATTCCACGTTGCGAATGCAGACAAGAGCATACTAATGATCAAGCAAGTCAGCTAAAATGAGAGACGGGTGTCATCTGATTAGAGACGTACGAGAGGGTCAACCAACCCATGATTGTCCCATGCCCAATATGAAATTTCGGTGGATCACAGTACACGAAGGATGAGCAAATTCTGTCCTTTTTGTTAGATCAGATGTCCCCACTGGACGAGAAAATGTTTACCCTCCCAGATTCCCTAGTCCATTGACCAAGGCAATGACAACGCCACGCTTCATATCTCCTCCAGCATTCGAGGCGGCCCACGTAATGGTGACAGCGATAGTAGGATATACGCCAATCACAGCAAGGATGGTGCCGACGTACGAAGCGCCAGGGCTCTTATGGGTATACAGGATGATGTATCCGATCAAAGAGATGAATGTCCCGGCAGTCACGTATGGCCCACGGAGCTTGTGCTTGTCAGAATGAATCCCGACAAGGATGGTGCATATACAGCCTGCAACGAAAGGAGGAACTGTGAGTAACTCAGCATCTGCAGCTGAGAAACCAAGCTCGTTGATGATTGTAGGTGTAAAAAGAGCAATAGCGTAAGCGGTGATTAGCAAACTAGTAATCGATGCGAACGTCAGCAAACAGCCAGCGAAAAGCGGATTCACCATACCCCATGAAAATTACAGCTTGAAGGTATGATTTATAGTCCTTGAGAGCCTGTAGAACAAATTGGGGGTCGTAATGCGTCGCAAGATTTTGCGAGTCATTCTTCATCAATGTGATAATGTTGCGTCTTTCGGTCTCGGTCAAGAATGACGCCGTTTCCGGGTACTAAACACAATGGTGGATTAACAAGAATCTATTCGAACCGGGAGGACATTGAAACGTACATCATGCATGAAAAGGAATGCTACGAAAGCTACGAGCATCGTGACTATAAGAATGTCATTTCGATTGAACTCATATTATAATGGACTATAGGCTCACGAAGTCCTTCTAGGCAGAACTAAAGCGCCTGGTTTAGTGCATTGCACGACAAACTCAGACTATTTGCTTACGATCCACTGCCATCCATGAAGGCCACCGATTCTGCGAGAGGAAAACAGGCTGAGTAGCAATAACTTCGTTTCGATACTGTATCGTACCCTTCCATTTCTTCGATAACGTAACTTTTGGCCCATCAGCACACGTTACATTGTTAAGTAAAAAGCGACTCACGCAAGAATGCCGCCGAAAGCACCCGCAAGAGTCGCGGCGGAGAAGAATATTGCGATACGCAGTCCCCGATCTGCACGCGGATACCACCGTGAAAGGTAATAGTTGACGCCCGGGAATAATCCAGCCTCTGCGAGACCGAGAAAAACTCGTGCTCTGCAAGAAATCAGGACCACTGTTACCGAGGGAGACACAGATTCGTTAGACGCTTACACAATAAGCCCCTCATAGGTGTTGACGAGGCACATGAGCGTCATGACTAAACCCCATGCGACCATGATTGTGGGTACTAAGATTTGATCAAAACGATAAGCCACACGACAAGGGTGAGCTCTTACTCCATTTTGACGGACGGAAGCGCTTGAGAAGGACATTTCTGGGCATAAAATTTATTTCAGTGACGGCGAAGATGCTGCACCGACTTACGACGGGATTTCCCAAAGACTGTAGAAAATCTGGAAGCATGCCACTTGAGCTCGAGAAATGCGAAAAAGAAAAACCCCGCACAAAGAAGACCGCAGCAGCAGTGTTATACCTAAGTCCAAAGAGGTGCAGGTCGGCCGACATGCCAGCGACTTTGGCGTTGCCTGAGAAGAGCCAGGGTAAGGCATGCAACCCGACTAAAAAGTACGGAGTGATACTTGCCGACATTCGTACGGTCCCTGCAGACGTCGGTCAGATTCTAGTTGAGTTAAACGTTCACCTCGACTCACAAGAAGCAAAGGAGGTAGAGCATAGACACTAGAGGAAGAAGATTCCAGTCCAATTTTCGTAACAGCCTAGCGCGCTCTGCTGGTTCGAGCTCCACAATACTAGCAGAGCCGAGGAAAGTAGTAACATCGACTTTGTCTTCCTTGTAGATTTCCCCCAAAGTGACTTCACTTGGGTTCATCCGCGTAGATGGAGCCTCAGATGAAGGCATGTTCGTCCTCGACGTTGGATATGCAAAAGAGTGTGAGGAGAGGACGAAAACCTGAGGGGCGGGACGCGCGGTGCTGTCAAGGATGGCTGTTTAAAATTGACAGTGAATCTGATGGCGGAGTCCAGACGGATTCCAGAAACGAACGTTATATACTTCGCGTCGGCAAATGGAATTTGAACTTTGACAAACTCGCCACAGATTCTAGGGTCCCACATTGAACACGCTTCCAATGGAGTACACGGCAGGGCTGGAGCTGAGGTGGAAACATGCTGGCCTGGTGAACGCGTGTAATCTTCATGATACAGACGCCTTCGCGATGGCGGCGCGGTGTGATACTTCGAGACTGTCACTGGCGTGGACACTTACGCGGACCCGAGCGGAGAATGTCAAACCCCAGCGGTAGGACCCTCGATGACGACATTGGATTATGGCATGCCACCGAACGGATCGGGTGGCCCGTCCTCGGCGAGTCGCTGTAGCACCAGGGCCAGTGACGGTCCTGTCAGTAATTACTTACGGTTCTGGGACGGACACACGCCGTTGTGAACGCCCACATCGACTCTGAGGGGGTCGGGTCACCGTCGACTGAGGATTGCACCAACACCACTTGTGAGTCACAGCCACGTAACTACTTCGATCGGAGTCCAATCCATATTATTATCAGACTCTCTCTTCCCCCCAATACTTGTACTTACTGCCAGACATGCAGGCATCCCGTCTCCTATCTCGGAGTGCAGTGGCACCTTGGGCGCGCTTGTATGCCACAAACGCAGCTCGTTCCACGGTAACACTGAAAAACACCAATGTATGTCCACCCCCCTCCCATGATCTCTGCACCATTCGAAACGTGCGCTCTGCCTGACCAAACCCGTACAGTACACCGCGACCGCGCGCGCCTCCGGCAAGGGTCGCAACGGTCAAGTCCATTCCGCCGACGAATCGCCGCTGTCGTTGAAACTCGCCAGCCCCAAGGCGTTGGGTGGGCTAGGCGATGGAACCAATCCGGAACAGCTCTTCGCCATGGGCTATGCGTGTACGTCCTCTCCGCCTAGTCTACGCGATGGTTCATGGATGTCATGGTTGACAGCCTGTTTTCTTGGGGCGCTGCAACTGATGGCTGGTCGCCTTGGTAAGAGCGACGCAGTGAAGAACGCCATAATCCACACGAGTGTTCACCTTGGAGAAGCGGAGCAGATTGGTGGATTTGGGATTGCTGTGGACATCAAGGTCGAAGGCGTAGAGGACGAAGAGGTCATCAAAGCTGGTCACGAGGTATGTTGGATCCTGCGCATGGAGAGAGAAGTATTCACGTCGCGCTTCCACTCAGGCTTGTCCGTATAGCCGTGCATTAGTACATGGCGTCCATGTCAACGTCTCCAAGGCCTAGTGGCTGAGACGGAATCATATCCATGTATTTTATGTATCGCGTGGAGTTGCTTGCGAAAGGGAAACGAAAAAAAGCTTCGTTCTACTCGGCTACAGTACATGGCGATACACTCAGTCGTTGTTGGTCTGGCGCGAAGGGGGTGGAATGAATCAGAGAAAAGTGCATATAGTTTAGAGAAGATTCTTCTGCGACTTCACCTCCACGCCATCAGCCATAGTCAAGAAGGGCATCAAATCGCTCGTGAGGAACTCGCTGGGCCACTCTTGTCTGATCTGACCTTTCAAATATGCGGTCGTAATTTTGAGGTGGTGATCTTTGATACTAGGAACGATGCTCTTGATAGTCGGTGCTTGCTCTTCAATGACGCGGTCGAGGAACTCGACGGTAACGGGTTCGCCGTCGTCCATTCGTGCACCGTACTTGAGCCATTGCCACAGTTGCACTCGCGCGATTTCAGCGGTGGCCGCATCCTCCATCAAGAAGTTGACCGGAATGCAACCGTTACCACCAATCCACGCCGTAGAGTACGCCAGTGCAACGGAGACATTCCCACGGACGCCGTCTTCGGTGATTTTCCCAGGAACGTTTGTGTTCAGCAGATCGCCAGCTGCCACCTTGACGTCCTCTCGGCGAACGTGATACTTTCACAGACCGCATTAATGCATGGACATGAAGAAGTGGTAGAAGTGAAGCACACCTGATTCGGGCCCAACATGTGCTCGTCGAATATCTTGCGGGCGATCTCGTTGATGAGTGGGTGTGCGATCCAAGTACCATCGTGTCCCGCCATGACCTCGCGAAGCTTGTCGGCTCTGACCTTTTCCATGGCAATCTCGTTCGCTTCCAGATCATTCTTGATAGGAATCTGCGCCGACATACCACCCATGGCGGCCACCTTCCTCCTGCGACCATTGTCAGCCCGCTCTCGCTTGCAATAGTGCTAACGTCGTACCTATGACAAGTCTGGATAAGAAGACGCACGTATGCATCCATGAATGGCACCGTCATAGTGACATCCTTTCTGTCTGGCAGAACCGCGCCCCGGTCAGCCCTGCGCTTCTTGATGGCGCTGAATATGTAGTCCCACCTAAGAATAGAAATGTTGAATGACCACTCACACGACATCGTAGAAGAGACGGGAGACGATCCTCACCTGCCGCAATTGAGACCGGCAGAGTGATTCCTGAGTTCGAATAGAATCTCCTCCATCTGGAATGCAGCAGGAAGCGTTTCGATCAAGACAGTAGCTCTGACAGTGTTGTGGGGGATCCCAATATAGGACTGAGAGAAGAGGAAGACGTCGTTCCAGAGGCGGGCTTCGAGGTAGTGTTCCATCTTTGGAAGGTAAAAATAGGGACCGAAGCCGCGCTTGGCTAGCTCGCGTGCGTTATGGTAGAAGTAGAGCGCGAAATCAAACAGCGAGGCGGAAATTGGGGCGTTGTCAACGGCCACCCGTGTCTCGTCCAGGTGCCAGCCCCTAGGTCTGTGTAGATAGTAGAATTTAAATCAACGCATGAAGACAGGAGGACTGTCGTACCGGACCAAAAGCACGGCGGGGTTCTCGACGAGCTTGTACGGCTTCCCGCCGGACACAAAGTCGATCTGACGCCTGATAGCGTCGCGGAGGTTGGCCTGCCCGTTGAGCATGTTTGCAAACGTCGGCGCACTGGAGTCTACGCCAAGCATGAGCAACGAAAGATGCAGCAACGCCGAAGAAGCAGACCTTCAAAGTCGGCCATGAACGTCTTTGCCCCGCTGTTCAAGGCGTTGATAACCATCTTGAGGTCGGTGGGACCGGTGATCTCGACGCGTCTGTCCTCGAGACCCGGAGCAGGTGGCGCGCAGTGCCATGAAGGCTCGGCACGGATGTGGGCGGTCTCCGGTGGAAAGTCGAGAGGAACCCCCGAGTCATACCTGCGCTGCGCAACGTCGCGAGCGACTAGGAGACGCTGCCTGGTGGACTCGAAAGTCCTGTGGAGGGCGGCGAGGAATGCTAGCGCATCGTCTGTGAGAATTTGGGCTTGCGCCTCTGGGGTAACTTTGGAGAGAATCCTCACGCCAGCAGGCATCCTGAAAGAATCAGTGTTCGCTAGAGAGGGCGCGCGATTTATGTATGCCACTTGCGGGACTCCGCTCCGACCACATGATATCATATGCTCCTGTCTGAAATCAACTGCAACAATCGTGGCGCGGCGCGTGAGTCTTACAAATTTGTATGTATGCACGTGCTACGCGTCCTTATCGAGGCTCCACATGACGGACCTCAAGATCACGGAGGAGGACGACAAGCGTGTATTGGCGGATACGTTGGAGTATATCAGGGGATATAGGTCTCTCGTTTTTCTACGTTGAAGCTTGAACGTTTCTCGCAGACGTATAGTGCTTGGTGATCGTCCGGACGTAACGCTCGCTCGCCCTCATGTTCGCTATCATTGGTCGTTTTATCTCCAGGCGCATACCTGGCTCCAGAGAGCCTCGTGCGGTGGGGTCGTCGCGTGAGGATCCGTTGCGCAGACGACCCACGCTCGGATGAGGGATGGCCAGAATTGGGCGCGTTCTCGGGTCCACCAGGAGGGAGACATGCAAGGGTGTAGGAAGCGACATCGGTAAAAATCTGAGAGGCCATGGTCGTAATATGAGAGTAGGGGCTGTACGAAGCCAGAGAGGCGTACCGCAGTGCATACATTAGTTGAAGTGTGGTGGAGAAGAGAAGCAGGAAAGGCGACGAAGACGGAAGGATGACAACGAACCATGAGCGTATCTGCCGCAAAGAGGATGGTGTGGCCTGAGGACCCAACTAGTGACAGTCACGGTGTACAGTCGGCCCCGGGCCAGACACCGGGCTTCTCAGATGATACTTAGCTACATATCGTAGCTCGTGGCTGGAACGACTCCTCTGGCAGGTTGACAACGCTGGCCGTCCTCATCGACAGTCATAGAAACGCCAATGTTATCCTCCAGAAGGTGTTCCGCTGTTTCGCCACTGGCGCGACTGTCATCTTGAGCGTCTCCTCCACGCAAAAGGTAGCCTCACAAAATATGACGTGAATTTCGATCCCATGGCTGTTCCACAAGCAGAGCCTACACATGTGATTATGAGAAGCAACAATAATGGCAAACTATAAGAGGACTTGACAATCATATCATCCCAATACTTTACCATCTCGCACCCAATATGTTTATGACTTCTCTGCGGACGGACTAGTCCCCGTCTCCACCGGCATGGCCACAGGCTCCGACGGTGCCGCTGCAATACACGGAGAATGGAAACGAGGAGTCGACGTCAATGATTGGTAAAGGACTAAACCATAAGAAGCAAAGAATTACTCACCCATGATATTTTTCACGGTGTGCTCTCCCACTTTAATGACTCTGCGACAGGCCATCTGCCATACTCCGACGCTAACAGAACCTAAAGGGCAGATTTCGTCAGTCTCACAAAGGAAGGCCAAGAATTGTGGCTCACCTGACGGTGCAAACGGAAGCGCGAGGGACCACGTGAGAGGACCGAACCAATTCGGTGGGAGATAAAAGACGGCGGATTTCCTGTACCACCAGCCGATAGCAAACTGCAATCCCGTCGTGAGTATCCAGACGGCGCTGTTAAACTGCACAGAGAACGCAGATTTGGTCGTGGCGAGCTCGCTGTCTGTAAGGAGCGCGTCAGAGACAGTGACGAGAACCGCGCGGATACCATGTGTCGTAACATGCGAGCCGACTGGGGAAGAGGAAGGCGACTCACTGAGTTTTTCGAGCTCGGCTATGCCCTTGTCGACGCTCCGTCTCAGCTTGGCCCACTTGGCGAACTGGTCTTGAGCGCTGGTCTGCATGAGCTCTTTTTTCGTGGCGAGCAGCTCGGCTTTGAGCTGGCGCTGTCGTCCATATTGGGCGCTCATGAACACCCTGCAGTAGAGGCCCCAAGCCTACGAACTAACTCAGGGACAGGTCTCGAGAACGTTGAAGGGACGACATACGAATTCGAGAAGGACGGAGTGACCGATCCATGATATAAGTTCAGTCAGAAACACGAGCGTGAAGATGGTGACGATAAGCGACATTGTAGACCTGAATAGCGCCGTGGAGGGGTCTTCGTTGGGATTGCAGCGAGGCTCACTGGTCAGAGTCGATGCTGTGGGATGAGCTGTGAACGTTTGAACCTCGGGTTCGGATATTGTTCCGCTGAACACGTTTTGACACGCGTGGCGCAGTAACTATGACGTTTGCCCCAAGGCCAGCCCATTGAAAGTCGAGAGGGTCGCCGTGAAGTCCTTGACTCCTTGCTCGGCACTACGATACAGTCTACGGTAACCCCCAGGAGGCTCGCGGTTATGAGAAACCCATTCCATGGTCACATAAGCATATGCTCAGGATCACCTTTGCGGCATCGGATACTCCCCCGGATACTCAGTAGCGGAGAGGGAATGCATGGTTGCATGGTTGCATTGGCGCGTGGTACATACATGATGCGTGCATGGGCGTCGACGTATCCTCCATCCATCTCTGCCGTCGCCCTAGTCGAACACAAGGTGTCTAGATGTTGAGTTTTGTGCGTCGCCAGTGACGGCGCTTGGCGTTGTACTGCAAGAGAAAGGAAGAGTCACCGACGGCGTAGGGCCCCGATCCAGAGAGCACACCTGAATCTTAGTGTCCGTCTTCAGCCGGAACCATTGAGGGATTGGTCTAACGAGGAGTCAGACCCGTTGAGCGTGCGTCCCGCGAGAGTGCTCACCGGTTCTGGCGGCCAGCCTTGGCGAGGGTCCGTTTTGTGCGAAATGTCTTTTGCGAAGGCTGTTGGTGCGCATGAACGCAGAACACTACGCATCGACATGTCCGCTCACCATGTCGTTCGTCTGTGTCGGGTCGACTGCGATGAGATGGAGATAAGGTTTGCAGACCAGACTCTCGCTGTACAGTTGCTGACTCAGCGGCAACCCACGGCACACTCGTGTCCGCAACGTGTACGGTCCTCCACCACTATGCAGCTACTCAAATTCTGGTTCTCGTTGCTGGCCGTGGCGGCCTGCGTTTTCGCGGCAGAGCCGCCGAAAAAGCTCCAGATCGCGACCACTTTCATGCCTGACGAGTGCAAGCAGAAAGTGGCCAAGGGGGATACCGTCTCCGTTCACTACGTGAGTCGTGACAATGGCCGCCGCTTCATTGCTGTTCCCACCGTGAACTCATGCCTTCCAGACTGGCACCCTGTTCGAAGACGGGACTCAATTCGACTCGAGGTACGTCTTTATTATAACGCTGATCCTGCGGTGACTACAAGAGTGCCCCAGTCTTGACCGGGGTCAACCCTTTTCTTTCAAACGTGCGTCCTTCGTGCCGTCTTTTCACATGCCTGCGTTGCTGACCATTCATTTTCAGTTGGCGCTGGACAAGTGATCCGCGGTTGGGACGAGGGTCTCGAGGGCGCTTGTGTTGGAGAGAAACGCACGTTGACGATCCCCTCTGCCTTGGCTTACGGTCCGTCTATCTTCATCATTCATTCTCACAGTTCTTCACGTCTCTGTAGGGGACCGTGGAGCCGGTGGGCTTATCCCTCCGAACGCCGCCCTAGTATTCACGACAGAAGTCTTGGGCGTAAAACCTGGCAAGCGAGACGAGCTCTGACGCGACAACTTGCTGTGCATTAGCTTCGATAGCGTATGGAACCTAAGGTAGGCCTCAGACGGATTCGACCAACATCACGTGAGGTGACACCGTCGTGACACGAAGGGCGACAAGTTGCTGCCGAAATGCCGAGCAGTTGAAAGACAGCGACACTCTGGAACGCTTGCTTGCCCAAGCTGCTTGGTAGCCCGTAACCATCTGCTATGCGTGAATGAAATGACATGACCGAATGGCATTAGTTACATGATTCCTACATCAGACTCGAGTGCGGCGAGATAAGGAAAGTGTCACAGTAGGACTTACTTCCGCATCAGTTTGGCATGCTCGTGCTTCATGCAGGTATGTTTTCGCCTTCTGTGTCTGCCACCTGATGTTTCTTGTGTTGGCAAGTTGTTAGTCGAGGTACTGACAGTCCTTTTGCGTCGCATGATCCAGTACATTCACGTCGACCTCTCCTTATCTTTCGGCTTGTGACTGCTGCGTCGCGGGGCTTCCAACACGCGTTCGGAGTATAGGCCCGACGCCGCTCGAGGATAGACATCACGCGATAACTAAAAAAAAAAGAATAACAATTCAATCATCCTACTTTGCCCTTATTCTCGAACAACAAAATCCACTTCTTTGTACTGTCGAAATTTTGTTGTTCGTACATTTTATGTTTCTACACTGTCTGGATTGATATACTTTTTTCTTCGTTTGTCACGCATGAGGGCCATTCAACCACGTGATGTTGGTTGGATCCGTTTGAGGCCTACCTTATATCTAGTGTGCCCAATCTCAATGTGTGCGTGTCATGAGTACAATATGACTCAAGCGACCGTCGGCTTCGCCTCCACCTTGGCTTTGAGCCTCTCATGTACGAGTTCGCTGAATTCCTCCCTGAGTATGGCCTCTCTCCTCTCCCTCTCCTCTTTCTGCAGCTTGAGGATACCTCTCTTCTCCTCGGCACTGATGACTTGGTTTTCCTTTCTCATACGGACGGCATTCATGCGCTTATGCCTGCTGCCGCTCATGACGTACCCAACAGACTCGAACTGTGCGATCTCGCCCGACGTGAGTCCAATCTCGCCACGACGCGGGATACGCGTATCCGTATCGTCCTTCAAGAAAGCGGCCATGGCGCTTCCCTCACCACGCAGCAATGCCCCACCGTACGCGCGCTCGTCCACCTTTTTGGCGATCGCCTTCATCAGCGGCTGCGGCCCGACATCGCCGTCCGAGTCCCCTTCTTCCTCGTCGTCGTCATCGTCGTCGTCGTAGTCCGCCGGTCTCTTGCCGTGCGAAGGTATATCAGCTAGCGGGGGCATCGCGGGGGCGCCCTGTGACGCGACGAGGAATGACGCGGCCGCGGGCTTTTCGACCCACTCGCCCTCGTCCACAGACATGCGCGACGAGGGCGTCGGACTCGGACTCGGGCTGCGCGGTCGACTGCCACTGTTGCGCCCCCGGTCTCGTGCGCGCTCGTCGTCCTCGGAGTCGGCGCTGCGCGACCTACGCCGGTGTTTTCTGCGTTTTCGTTCCCGGTCTCTGTCTCTTTCCACTTCTTTCTCTTTTCGGGCGCGCTTGCGCGCTTTGCGTTCGCGCCGACGGCGTTCCGAGTCCGAGTCTGAGGAGTCCGTTGGCGTCACCGACGGATCCCGCTTGGATTTTCTGCGCGAGGAACTACGCTCTGGGGATCTGGGGGGTGCGTCAGAGAAACGAAAGAGAGCGCGAAACGAAAACGTACAGCGAGCGCGCAGGCGCCTTGGGCGAACGTGGCCATATACTCAACGTCAAGCTCTCCCTCTGCGTCCGACGGCTGCGAACGTGCCTGTCAGTACAGCCTGAAAAAAAAAAGGCAACGGCACGCACCCCTCCAAGTACTCGTTCCCGGCTCCACCGTAGCCGCGCCGCTCGTACGCCCCGTCATGCGCCTGGCGGTTGGGATACATGCTCGGGGCGGGAGGAGGCGATGCGGTGCGCTTGTAGTCTCCGTACTCGGGGGAGGCGCGTCTGCTTCTGTCCCGGTCCCGGTCCTCGTCGCGCTCGCGGTGTCTCCCTCTGTCTCTTTCCCTGTCCCGGTCGTCTGTGCGCCGGGGCGACGTCCGGTTGGCACTGCGATCCTTTTGCTTGTCGCGTTGATCGCCAGAGTGGTCCCTCTTCCTGTCGCCCCTTCGTGCTCTGTCACTGGCGTCGTCCCTCGTCCGCTCCCTCTCCCTGCGGTCCCTGTCGTGTCTCCGAGGCGGCGAGGGCGACCTCGCTCGTCGCCGGTCTGTATAAACGTCTTTTGGATCCTGTGGGACCAAGCCCATGCGTGAGGGGTGAACAGTGGCCATCGTCGGCACCAGCAAGGTCGAGCGGTGCCAACAAGACAGCTTGTGTGCTGACTCATCAGTGCATTGTGCCAGAAAAGGGACAGTACCCCTGATCACACGTTCGCATGTAGATGCGGCGGGAGCGGTGATCGATCGGTGGAGTATGATGGGAGGTCAGATCGTAATAATAATACGGTACTCTACAAGGATGTGTCGTTGATGGTTGTGTTGTCGTGAGGCGCATGAGGTGGGGTGCACAACCATAAAAGGTATGCTGCAATCTGGTGGGGGACATGTTTTGCACCGTGTGGATATGCACGAAGGGTAGTTCAACGGGCGAAATGGAGCGATGAGGGAAAGAGGGCATCAAGATTCAGCCGGGAGGATGTCTTGTTTGATCAATCTTCTCCTCGTGTCGTGCTTCCTGAGATACTCTCTAGCACGGGACTCGAAGATCTCGCAGCCGATAAAGAGAGATTCAGGGACGATGTCCTTGCGCTGTTCCCATGGCTTGAGATCTACGAGCTCGCATCTGTCGATGGAGACGAGGACCATGCCAAAGCTGTATGCGTCTGCAAGGAGGGGGTCTTGGCACTCGCCGCGCAAAACCTCCGGTGCGGCGAAAGGGCGAGTGCCCGGATGAATTTGCTCCACGGTTTCCTGGGGAGCTTTCGAATCCGCGGCGTGTTTGCGGTGGAGATGCTGGAACGGATCTACGGGCTCGTCAGAGGGATGGACGAACGTCGAGTCCATGGAGACGGAGCGACCAAAGTCGAGGAGCTTGACGGTATCTGAGGAACGGGTGACCTGTATGTTGAGGAGGGAGAGATCGCCGTGGCTGAGACGATAAGCGTGGAGGTGGGTGAGGCCGTCTAGGAGCTGATTGTAGAAGTCGATCTTTTTCGCGCGGGAGAGGGGCGGACGTTGGCGGATGACGTCGTGGAGGGTGCGGCCATCGACGTACTCCAAGACCATGCCGACGTTCTCGAGACAGCCGAGGAAGGCGGCGATGTTGCGATGGCGGGGGAGGGTGGTGTACACGCGTAGCTCTGCGAGGAACTGGGTGGTGACGTCCTGTGCGTTGGACTGCATCTCGTCGTTGATCTCGAGCTGTACGATGTCCGGCTTCTTCACGACGCACTTGAAGAGGACGGAGGCGGAGCCCTGTGCGCACGGTGCGAGGTTGGCGGTGGGGTTGGGTGGAGCGGAGTAGGCGGTGGGCGTCGGAAAGGAGAAGATGGAGGCCGGGTGGCGGGGTGGTTTGTAGACGGGTATGGAGGGGTTCGGCGACTTGGTATCTTTCTGTCGTTCGCGGAGCTGGTGGTGGTGGTGGTAGTGTCCGTCGTCTGGTGCGACGGCGGTCTCTTCGGAGGACGTGGACGCGTTGTCCTCCTGGTCGAGCTCGACTGGACACGACACGGTGTGAGCAGAGGGTGGACGGGGCGTGGGTGGACTGACCCATCCACCAGTTCTTCTTGGAGGTGAGCGTGACGCGCTTGACGTGCATGATCGGGGTGGAGGGGAAGTGACCGTCGGATGCCGGGTATGATGTCACTGGTGGTCTCGTTTTCACACGCCACTCCACAGACCCATCATCATGGACCCGGTTTGCGTTCATTCCATTCCAACACCTCCATGCACGACGACTCCGACCATCCCCCCAAGCCACGCCCTCTCCCGACGCCCCACTCCGACGAGTCCCGCATCGACCCCCTCCCCTCCTCGCCCCCGCCCCCGTATTCCCTCCCACTCTCCGCAGATGACCCCATACCATTGTCCCGCGACCTCTCCAGGCTCTCGTCGAGCCCCCCCATCCTCCCCCCCGAGGAGCCCGTCATCATGACCCCGCCCCAAGACGACCAGGGCGCCCACGGCCGCGCCCCGTACGATTCCTTTCTTTGCCATTCTCCCCCCGCCAACACCTGGATCGCCGTCGAAACCTCTGGGTCGGAATACGTCCTCCTGGTCCGGTTACCAGGATTTAGACGCGACGGAATGCGAGTCTTTTCTCTCTTTCTCTTTTTCTCTCCCGTTGCTAACCCACCTTTAGAACCATCGCCACCAAGCGGCGTCGCATATTGCATGTCGTCGCAGATTCGTGGGAACCTGAAGGCGGTACGTCCACCACTCTACACCACCCATCGTCCCTTGAATGTCCTCCCCAAGGTCACTTTGAACGTCGCGTTTCCTTTGGCTACGACGCAGAGTTGTCCCAGGTGCGGGCTGAATTCGACGGCGAAATGCTCCGAGTAGTCGTCCCACGTCGACTGTCACCGGTCGTTGCCGCTTGAATCACTCCCCGACCATCATTCGGAGTTGAATATGCATCTCTCCTTTTTATTACCTCTCGTCCCTCGGCGTAACGACCTCGGCGCATTGCTATACTAGCGCTTCGCATAATTCAAGCACACGTTATTCATTCCAACTCAAGTGTATACTACTACCCGGTATCAAACGGGGAGCATGGAACATTCACGTTTATCCCTCCCTTACGTTATTTGATGTGCCACTCTTGATGGCCTGTTGGAAGTTTGCATATCTTGTCCTCGACCGTGGGCAAGTCTGTACTTCATCTTCTCTTTTGTATCTATCGGATATATACTTTGAATTTTCTCAGTTCACCCGATCCTACGACAAGCCACTCCACCTCGGTAGGTGGGTGCTTTTTCCCTTTGATCGCCAGTGACGAGGATGATACATGGCGGTCCCGTAAGTAGAACCGAGCATAGACCCGACGCCCTAATCAAGACCGCTCGGAGCCTATTCCGCTGCATTTGCCGGCGAAACGACCTCACCTGTGCCACAGCAAACAGATCTCTTGGCGATATACCGTAGTCTGGTCACCCTCGGCCGCATCAGACACGATGACCATCAGATCCGCGTCGTCATGCAGGTGCGTCCGTGCAGGTGCGTCCGTGCAGCGGTCGTCCTCACTCGTACGGCCTACTTTCACATGGCCCACTGAGACAAGCGCCGAGGCGTTCCGAAACGTCCGACGCCGCTGAAGCGCTGATGCCCCACCTTGTAGCTTCGTAGGCTGCAACATCAGCTGGATGGCTATGCTCCGCCCGCGTTTGCCTTCGCTCTCCTGACTCAGCGGCGGGCTGACGCGGCCCATGACGTGGACGGCGTTCGCACTCAGTCCCCTAAGGTGAGAGTGGCGCACGCGTCACTCTACTACTCGCTCCGCATCCCGACTATTTTCCCCCACCCCCGACTCCGAAAAGAGCTTCCTCTGGTACAGTACAAGACGCGAAAGCACTACAACCAGCTCGAGCTCGCGCTGTGTGGGAGGAGACGCGGCGGCACATGGGACGCGGCCGTGGTTCCGCTCCTGACCCCGGCCCGGCGCCCGTTCCTCGGTGGGACACTTGCCATCCGCGCGAGGCGTTTGCGGCGTCCGCATCCGACGACGGACGACCGACCATCGCGTTTGCAATCGCCCAGCGGCTCGTGCTTCGTCACTGGCTCCTCGTGTTCGGTGAGGTGTAGCTACTCGACGCACCGAGCGCGGGGCTGCTGGCCGACGCGCTCACGTGGTAGTATCGGCGCATGGGCGGCAGGACGCACAACAAGGTGCCGCAGGACCTGTACGAGAACGGCGCGCAGCGGGAGAGGTTCGAGCCCTTTGTCAATGCGCTCAATGGGCGCTGCCCCGTAGGATTGGCGGCGGGTTAGAGGGGAGTTCGTGGCACGGACGTGGTTCACCTGGGGCGAATCCCGAGTGGCGGACGTTTCCTGTCGGCTCTGCAAAAAAAAATCGAAAGGCGATGTCCCTGTAAGCAAAACTCTGAAGGTGTTTCGTAGACCACTGTCGGTTCCTTGGTCCTCTGACGGGGTCTGCAAGTTTAGCTTTGCGCAATTATGCGACGAGGCATCCCTATCGTCGTCCTCCGATCCCGCGTTTCACTCGCCTGTCGGACAGCTGGGTCCCGCGGATTATCTATCGTTAGCATCGGCATCATGATATCATACGGTTGGCCGTCACGGACATACCCGTGCTCGCCAAGAATCAAGCACGACTATTCATATCACTTATCGATGCCCCATGGGAAGCATGTTGCCGGCTCATCTGCCACGCTGCGGAGAATATTTTCCCCCGATGTCGCACGAGCAATAGAGTCCACTGACCGAAATGTCATGCATATGGAAGCCGTGGCGGAGATGCAGGACGTGTACCGCCAGAACTTTTCCATGTACAGTGCGCCGTACATGAGCGAGGAGCGGGTCCAGTCGACCGTGCCGGGGCTCGGAAGTATTTTTTCAGGCGGGTCGTGAAATGGGGGATGGTCGCGTCTGCCGATTCGTTCCATTCAGGTTGGGAGGATCAGTTTGCTTTTCAAGCGTGCACTGTCGCGGTTGGTCGAGATGACGTCCTCAATTTACAGACTCGAGGAGCGGTGAAATACCCTGCCATCGAGCGCAAGTGGGAGAGGGGTTCGGATGCGGAAGTGGGGCGCCATGTGTCGACCGCGATTGACGAAAGTAGTGAGGACGTGCTTCGCACAGAAGCACCGCGTATCGGATCCGACCATATTTGTCGTCTGGGGAAGCCAGGATCGAGGGAAAATAATTGAACAACGGGGTCCTGTTGCAGCAGCCATCATTAATGCTATTCGGGGGATGAGGGATGGAAGTACTAGTAGCGAAGGATCAGGGGGCGGTGCGACTCAGGTCAGCCAGTTACATACCATGTTTCGATGTTACATGGGGCGCTGATACTCTCAATCAGCCCTCAAGTCAGCGCGGCGACGACAAAACACTGGCGACCGAACACGGCGACAACGCTACTACGTCTGGCACGCACCTGTGAGGATCCGTGATCGTCTTTCAAGTATCGTCCTAGGTTATTGGAGTTGAATTATAGCGAAAAGCATGAGAAAGGATTTGTACTGGGCAAGCCGTTAATGTGATCGCTGATCCCCAGCCCGACCCGATACTTTGCAAAATAATCAATGGGTAGCGTTGTCGTCATATTCTGTCGCCGGTGTTTTGTCGTCGCCGCGTTGGCTCGAAGGCTGATTGAGAGTATCAGGTACATTGATATGTGGCTGGCTGACATGAGTAGCTCAGAGACTATCTCACGCAGTCTCCCGCCCGCCCGGAAGCACCTCAAAAATCAGACACACCTCGCACAATCTCCGAAGCGACTGAACCGCCCGTCAGCCCACGCACGCCCACATCGATGCAGGCTGCGCCCGTCCGTCCGTCCAACGCCTCCATCAACGTCCCAGCAAACCTCATCTGTCTCCTCTGCGACCCCTACCCCAATCAACCCTCGCCCAAACATCATCGCAAGAGACCTACCTGCTGCACGCGCGACAAACTTCAAAAAAAATAGGATGCCCAACCGCAGCCATCTAACGCAGAGAACGAGCTCGAGGGCGAAGTGCACGCCGTTTGCGCCTGCCTGCTCGACTGCGACGCCCTGAAGCACGACCAGGACCCTGAGATCTGATCAGGACCCTCCTGAAATGGTTCGCCACGTCTCTCGCCCATTTCACCGTAGCTTCACTTGCTCACACGCAGCAGATGAAACCGGAAATTGTCTGAATTGAAAGCTCTCTCTCGACCATCCCTCTCCCTCGTGCTCGTTGCGGCGCAGAGCCCACATTGGCGCCATCGCACACAAGACCATCGGTTACGACGCATGGTCGGTCTGACACGACGACACCCACCCGAACAGCTCTTGGGTCTCACGTGTCTCGACGCGTCGAAATGGGTTCATCATTGAAAGCCTGTTTGGTCGAAACTCGTGAGACCTAGTTGACGCCCATGTTCCCCCTCCGCCTGGCCCGCGACGACATCGACGAGCCATGGTCGACGAACTCGCACCCAACTTGTGCTTGCCCGTCGGCGCGTGTCTGGCTCGGACAGGTGTCGCTCAAGGACCTCGGGACTTCGTGGCGACACATACGGCTCAACTGCGTGCCAAGGGTACAAGTTGGCGTTGGTGGGCGAGCACGATGCCGTCGAGCCTCGAGTTGCTACTTAGAAAAAAAGACATTGATGTCCCCGATTTGGAAATGTTTGGCAAAGGCCTTAGGAATAAACAAATGATGAAGCCAGAGCAAGGCGGTCCTCTGTTGACCATTGCGGGATCCGTTCCCAGCCGCTCGCGGCATTCAGGTATGATCTAGCCGGTTCTAGGCTGCCTGTTCTGACGCCGATCAATCGTTACTTAATCTCAGGACGTTCGCGGCGCACCCAACAAATCCCCTCCGTCCTCGACGAGGTCGACGTCCGCGCCATCCAGACCGGCACACTCGTCGACGCCAAGCAGACACCACCCTCGCTGCGCACTTCCACGACGGGTCACGACCTCTTCTCACTCGCCCGCATCGTGACGCCCAACCAAGCTGAGACAGGGCTCGTGCTGGGCATGGTGATAACGTGTAGGCGAACATCCGCCACTGGTCGAGTCGCTTCTCCGCCAGAACAGGCGAAGGCTGAAGGACGTCGAGGACATTGGAAACGGCCAACCCTAGGGAAAGTTGAACCAGAGCTACCAAAACCGACTTTCAACGAGGTGGTGGAAGGTCAAGGGGATGGAAACAATGGGAACGACGGGAACGACGATGACAACAGATGAGGAAGTGACTGGTCGGAGCGAGTGCGGCGAAGATTAATCGGTGATGATAAGATTGCCCGGAACCATTACATAAGTCACCGATATGCCTTTTTGTGCTGACGCAAGTGATGGTGTGTGCACGATAACACCTCACACCAAGACTCTCTTGTGGTGGCTTCAATACAACTCAGATGGGCATAAGTTTTTTTTACATATTATTTTGGCATACTAGGGTGCGAGAGCACAGTCTGATCTACGACAAAAACTCTTGTTGAAGTATGGGAGTGACGAAAAATTCGCTGACACAGCATTCGTACTTATATGTACCTACCTGTTGCCTACCTGTCTTCTCTCCTTCTCCAACCGACTACGTCGAGACTAGGAACGATCAGGGTGTCCTTGTGGGCAAAGTGAGAGTGCTTCGCGCTTGAGGGTAATGGCCTCCTCGAGATCCTGCAACACCCCGAGGCTATCATAGCGAGTGCTGAGACAGCTGGCAAGATTCTTCAAAGATGTGCAATGATCAGGGTGCCCTTGCGGATGAAGCGA
>JBBPMC010000642.1:0-18679 GCA_038090115.1 Strobilomyces echinocephalus
AATGGTGAGCGGTGTGGTCCAAAAACGAGGGATTGAACTCACTTTCGGACACGGTGCAAGCAACCAGGGCGTGTGGCTTGAAAACGAACGGCAGCCGCGCGAAAACGAACAATCGGGGATCATTTTCGACACAGAAGAGGCGAGGGTGAGCGATGTGGCCCGAAAACGAATGATTGAACTCACTTCCGGACATGGTGCAAGCAACCAGGGCGTGTGGCCTGAAAACGAACGGCGGCCGCGTGAAAACGAACAATCGGGGATCGTTTTCGACACAGAGAAGGCGATGGTGAGCGATGTGGCCCGGAAGCGAGTGATTGAACTCACTTTCGGACATGGTGCAAGCGACCGGGTCGTGTGGCTCGAAAGCAAACGGCGGCCACGCGAAAACGAACAATCGGGGATCGTTGGAAGCAACGGTGAGCGGTGTGGCCCGAAAACGAGCGATTGAACTCACTTTCGGACACGGTGCAAGCGAACGGCGGCTGCGCGAAAACGAACAATTGGGGATCATTTTCGACACGGAGGGGGCAATGGTGAGCAATGTGGCCCGGAAACGAGCGATTGAACTCACTTTCGGACACGGTGCAAGCAACCGGGTCATGTGGCTCGAAAGCAAACGGCGGCTGCGCGAAAACGAACAATCGGGGATCGTTTTCGACACAGAGGAAGCAATGATGAGCGGCATGGCCTGAAAACGAGCGATTGAACTCACTTTCGGACACAGTGTGAGTGACCGGGCCATGTGGCTCGAAAGCAAACGGCAGCAGCACGAAAATGAACAATCAGGAATCGTTTTCAACACGGAGGATGCGATGGTGAGCAGTGTGGCCCGAAAACGAGTGGTGGTGCAGGCCAGCATGGTGGGACTCTGCCAGTGAGCAGTGACGGCGCGCTTGGTCACATGACATATTTACAGCGCATCAACAACTGATTGATCTCTGATAACTGATAACACCCAACTTGAACCTCGACCACCACCATGAACCCTTCTGGGTCTCTCTATAACCAGGGTGGTCTTTACACCACAGGTGCATGATACCTCAGCTTATTGGATTGGTAATGGCTTACTAGTTGTGTTTAGGCAATCCTGATCAAGATAACTCTGATCTGGATAACTCTGATCTGAATGATTCTGATCAGGACTTCACCCAGCCTGTAAGTTTTCATACCATAATGTACATTTGTTCTAACTGTCTAGGACAATATTTCTACACAGACTGGTAGCAATGTTGAGGGAACTTACCAGCCTGTTCAAGGATCCTATATGCCAGTAGCAGGTATGTATATGTTCCCAATTTATTTTCCATGGACTGTCTTATTTAATTAGGGACTCAAGACCATACCCAGACCTTGAATCAGGCAACAGGTATCATTTCAATTTATTTGACTAGTGATGGCTCACTGATTCTCTATAGGCAACCCTGTTCAAGGGAATCAGGACTATTATTATGATCCTGATCAGTCCTTTACCCACTCTGTAAGTTTTTCATACCATAATGTACATTTGTCCTAATTGTCTAGGATAATAACCCTACACAGACTGGTGGCAATGTTGAGGGGACTTACCAGCCTATTCAAGGTTCCTATATTCCAGCAGCAGGTGTGTATATGTTTCCAGCTGATTTCTCCTAGACTGTCTTATTTATCCAGGGACTCAAGACCATACTCAGACCTTGAATCAGGCAACAGGTATCATTTCAATTTATTTGACTAGTGATGGCTCACTGATCCTCTATAGGCAACCCTGTTCAAGGGAATCAGGACTATTATTATGACCCTAATCAGTCCTTTACCTACCCTGTAGGTTTTTTACATCAAAATATATATTTGCCCTAACTATTTGTCTAGAATAATAACCCTACACAGACTGGTGGCAATGTTGAGGGGACTTACCAGCCTGTTCAAGGTTCCTATATGCCAGCAGTAGGTATGTATACGTTTCCAACTGATTTCCCCCAGACTGTCTTATGTATCCAGGGACTCAAGACCATACTCAGACCTTGAATTCAACAGGTATCATTCTAATTTATTTGGCTAGTGATGACTCACTGATCCTTTATAGGCAATCCTGTTCAAGGGAATCAGGATTATTATGGCCCTGATCAGTCTTTTATCCATTCTGTAAGTTTTTCATACCAGAATATATATTTTCCCTAACTATTTGTCTAGGATAATAACCCTACACAGACTGGTAGCAATGTTGGGGTGATTTATCAGCCTGTTCAAGGTTCCTATATGCCAACAGGTATATATATTTCCAATTTATTTTTCTTGAGCTACCTCATTTGTTTATTTAAGGAACTCAAGGCTATTACCACTTGCATCACACTGCAAGCTTCTTATTTCAAAATATATATTTACTATACTGATAATATTTGTATAGGAATCTGAGAATAGTAGTGGTCTTGAAGAGAGCTATGAATCTCAAGATTCCTATATGGCAGGTATATATTTGTTTCCAACTTATTTTCCTTGTGCTATCTCATTTATTCATTTAAGAAGCTGAAGAATATCCATATTCCTTGAATCAACCTGTAATTTTTTTACTTTAGAGTAAATTTATTTCCTAACTTACAGATTCAGAATCTTGGAGCAGAAATGGCTTGGGGATTTGTTCAAACACAACATGGAAATTCTGAAGTAGGTTCTTAAATTGATTGTTCATATTATATCTAAATTTCTATTACTTTAAGAGCTCTCAAATGGCTATAAGTGAAGACCAACTCATGGTAAATCATTAAACTTGCTATGATATTGGCTAATCAATATTTCATTGTTTTTATAGAGTTCTCAGTTCTTTATCAACACAATACATCAGAGTATTCCAAATGAAAGAATCTCAGGTATCATGTCAGAAAGGAACAATGGCCCCAGTGTAAGTTTTGTTTGTTTTTATATCTATTATACTCAATTTAGATTACTACTTTAGCAAATAGAAGGGGCTTCCATAGTAGAGGTTTCTTTAAATGAAGCCATTTTCTCTCATCTTAATCAGTGTTTAGCACCAGAGTGGTGTTTTCCTGATCAGCCAAACCATACATTGTCTCACAACAATGTCATCATTGCAGGTAGGTAACTAAATTTGACTTTAATCCATATTAGTGATCTGTTTCTAGATTCCAATCTTAGAAACCTCAGCAAAAACAAGGGTCATACCATCAATCAAGGTATGTGTTTGTGTTTCAAATTTATATATCAAAATTTTTTAACTTTCTTCAGTGCTATCTAAATACAAAGTATCAGGTATGTCCTTTAAATTAACCAAAGATTATTCATATGTATATGTTGTATTTTCAGAGAATACTACTAATGCCATATGGCATGCAGTAGAATCTATATCCTCTGAGCTAAATGTATCTCATGTAGTTATCCTGCCTGAGATGGCCACCAGTAAGTCAAAACTTAATTTCAATATTCTGTTTTCTAATGAGAACAGTACTCAAACACCTGCTGGATAGCAGTATAGCCATTACCAAAATGGAATTCCAAAGCCAGCTAGAGCTTCTTCTTGATTCCTTTAGAGCTGCTCTGCTTGCCACTGTCTTTTGTGGTATGCATGAATCTGAAAGGCCTTTTGTCTCTCCTACAGAGATACAAAAAATAGCCTCCATAGTTCTCCAAGATATCTTTTCTAAAAAAGTTGTGGAGGAAAAGGTATTCAGTTTAGAGCCCTTTGTTCAATGTGCATTGGACAACTCTGAGAGAAAGGCAAACTATTGGTGGTGTGTCACATCTCCTAGTATTCTTGGTGAGTTCTTTTTGTTGTTTGATTGTATACCACTATGATTTATAAAATCACATGCTAGTTACCTATCCAGAAACAATTTCCCAACTTGTGAAACCTGTAAGTTATTCACATTTTCAAATCTATACTAATATTAAAGTTTTGTAGGCATATGACATAGTTGCCAGCTATCACAAAAACATTAGGACTGTCTTTGGTTATAAGATACCTAATGCAACCAACAAGGCCTATCTTTCATTTCTGGATGCAGGAAAGGATGAGAGGTTTAATAGCTTGCCAAATCTCATCTATCATGCATTCATCAACTCTAATGCTTCTCAATCTCAGTTCCAGCTGAGTGCTGGGCTTTCCCTTGAAGGACTTGCCTTTTGTCATGTGACAACACAGGAGGGGGTAAGTCATCTACTAGGTATCAAAAGTAATACCATTGAATTATTTTAGATCAACTACTTTGCCCATAATTTCATCTATACAGGACTTCTTGAATTCTACTCTGGGAAATCTCAACCTAGTATCTTTGCAGGTCTTAGTAAGACAGGCATTTTAGAGAATAATCATTCTCTGCCTTTACCAATGGTAGCCTTTGTTATCACTACAGTAAGTAACCTCAAGATTTTTTATATGTGATAATTTATTTCAAACTTTTAGGCACTCTTTAACCATTTCTACAAAACTGAAAAGAGACTTCAATTCTCCAAGGACCATCTGCTGTCCATATTCTATCAGCCAGTACTTCACCATTTGAGAATAGCTCAAATGTCAGAAGACAGAGAGTATACACTTTTCCAGTCTATGTGTAGCCTCACTATGAAAAAGCTTAGGTCTGGGTAGTTTCACTATCTATTACAGGCTTTAAATGGCGATTTTCTCTCTTACATATATGTATACTAGTGCCAAACAGTGGAAACAATTCCACACTATCTAGAACTGCCAGATTAGCCTGCAACACAAACTGAATGTAAGGATGAGGAAGCCATTTATATCTTCTTCTTCATCATTGTGTCACTGGTCAGTACTTGAGTGAGGGAGGGAGACAAGGGTGTGGGCGATGAGACAAGGGTGAGGGCAACAACAACATACTGGTGACAGTGCAACCTTGACCTCATCACCTTCCAGTTGATCCACCAGGACACCCAGCCCAGCATACACAAGCTCCAGGTTTCCTAAAGACAAGGCATGATGAAGGTAACTCTGCTGTTCCTGACAGTCCTGAAACACATGACCACAGCTGGATGATATGTCAGCAGACCTTGTCATGCAAACGAGAAAGACACTGACATTTGTTATAAATATACCCTCCCTCATCAGGAGCCAGCCATGGCTTGGGCTTAACAAGCATGGGAAGATGGCGAGGATAAAGTGTCTCACACAGAGGATCCTTGGCAAGCCAGTCATCAATGACTGGATTCAGTCTGATTACACCCAATTTTTGACTGCAAACATATTCATATGCATGGTAAAATGCAGGCTGCCACTCCTTCCTACACACATTTTAGCCCTTTAAGAAAACAAAGGGGCAAATTGCACCTACACTTCCTCGCCGGTCCACTTATTGATCGCCGTCCACTCAACTGTCACAACATCCATTAAACAGTCAACAAAAATGCTCCCCATCCACCCACATAGCAGTTGTGTCCACTCAGTCGTCCATTCCTCGCAAGGTATGGCGATGTTGTTGCGCTTGCACATCTGAGCCTTGTACTCATTTTCGACTGCACGACTGACCGTGAGGAGAGCACGAACGAGTTTCATGTCGCCTGCGATGCCACCGGTGCTATTCAGTCGCATCACTTTGAGGATAGTGATGAGCGAGAGCATTTCGGACTTCACCAGCGATAGGAAAGGGCCCAAACGATTCGTTTTATCTCCTAAATGATGTGAGCTTCGGCTCTCGGATGACAAGTCGGCACATACCCCACATCTGCTTGACCTCAGCAGTGATGACGTCTGCGATCTCGACTTCCAGGCGAGTACGAAGTTTCTGATGCCAATCCCACATCCATCTTTGAAGGTCTGGGCGCCGAACGGCCCACATCCGCGCGACCCAAGCCTATCTCCTCAAAGACTTTAGCCTCGTGCTTGAGTCCCTCCACGGCGTCGTAGACAGACACTTTAAGTAGCTTTTAACGGGCCGCCACGTCACTTCGGGAAGAACGCGGCGAGCAAGGGTGACTTGTGCTAGGTGCTTGCACAGGTTGTGTAGATTGAACGGGATTTCTTCCGCAGGGATTGATCGGACAACATTGCCATTCTCATTGACGATCTCCTGTGATGCCCTCTGCGAGGGGTTCGATCATGAGGCACCCGATATCAAATGAATGGCTTACCGCAAGTTTCTTGACCGGTAACACCTCCGGCACATCGTCCAATGGGTCTAGATGACCAGAGCCCGTTGCTTCTACCCTCCCTAGTTCTGCTATGACCTGCGACATCCCCGACTCTATTGCTGCCTTGGACAGTAATCGGATGACATCTACTGCTTCTTCCGACGAAGTGAAGACGCGATCGGATATGACGTCTTGGACAGATATTCCACGCGCTGTGAGTCTGTTGAGCAACTTCCCTAAGCTTGGCGCTAAAGTTGAATCGTTGGGGTCAGAACTGAGTCTGCGACGACGGTAAGACGACAGCTATACTATACGGCGGCTCGTCTTACATGACTGGCTAAGCAGTATAATTGCATAAGTCTGTGGATTCGGTTGGACGTTTCCCGACCCGCTTTCCATGGTTCATACAACGACCATGCCTCCTCCGCCCAAAGCACTCTACCGTTTGGCTCCTTTATGGAGGCCATGCCAATGTAGGCTTCCAGGAAGAGTCGCATATCCGCGCATCCAAGAGGGGTCCGGCTGAGGTGGATCTTCGGAGTTGATCGAAAATTTGCTTTGCGCGGGGCACCGTGACGTCGTACAGATGGTACAGACACGCGTCCATGACCGCCAGCTGATTCTGCGTCGGGGAGTCTGTGAAGAAATAGGTATGGGGTTGGAGATGTCGGGGAGAGGGGTATGTAGGGTGGTGTACGGAACGCGACGGTGCAAGAATCCTCGGATGTTGTTGACGAACGACATGCCCTCCTCCGTCAACGGGTCTTTTTAGGTTGTATAACGAAACGCGTCCGAAGGAGAGACCTGGAGCTGGGCGAATGCGGCATTGGCCTTCTTGGACGGGGTGGAGCTTCGAGGTATCATCGGGGTTCAGCGTCATCGTCGGTGTCGCTATAACAGCTACTTACAGAGTACGAGGGCGATTCTGGGCAACTGCTGCCTGGATCTTGCTAATACATTGTAGATACGCCCCGTGTCGACTGAGGGCTTGCCAGTGAAGTCTAACGAGGACGCGTGAATGTTCTGAAAGGTTGGGCGGGCGCGGGACAGCGTCTTGAGGTGAAATAAACTCAAGCTTGGATCGAGCCTCATCGAGGTATGCATCAGGTAAAAAACTGCATTTGCCAGTCAATTCGGTGCATACAGACAGGAATGGGTAAGTTACCTGAGTGTCTTCATCCATGAGCACGCCAGTTCGGGTATTTTCACGTTGGAAGAGTGGATGAGCTACTCCCGTGCGGCGATGTTGTCCCAGGATCCTCTGTACGGTCCATGTGGACAAAGAGGTATGCTGACTGATGCATTCTGCAGTTGTTCCATGCCCAAGCAGGATCCTCGGAGACCTTTTGGCATCGGGTCATATTTCGGACCAGGGACCTAAACCTGTTAGTGAGATCGTCACAAGAGACCAAGCAGTTATTGACCTCACTAGCTCTCCATAGCTCTCCCTATGACCCTTCTATGAGCTGGGACTCGGCTGGGACGCGTTCACTCGACCGCGAAATTGAATCTCAAGCTAGAGGAAGGGTATTTTGAGAGTATAAACATGGTGCGGTAAATCACGCACCTCTCTGTACGGCGCCTTGCGGAGGGTCTTTCTGACGCCAGGGGTGAAGGAATCGTGTCGTTTCGTTGCGTCGTTGGCAAGATATCGCGGTAAGTTTGCGTGACGCTCAGGCTTGGAGTGGCGGCAATATCCGAGTCATGATTACGTCGCCAACTCAAGTGCAAACAGGGTTCCTGTCACAGGCACCCCAATGTCGACTGCGACCTACTACAGACTCTAATTATGAAGTCCTTAGTCCTCTGGGGACTACTTTCGATTTTATTTCTGCTAATTCCCATGAACAATAGGTCATTCCCTTGTGGGGCTGGATGCACAAAACAACCGTTCGACGACCAGCGCTCACTCAACCGACATAGGGCAACATGTCAAATCTACCAAGCCTCCCTCCGCTCAAGCATGCAGAAGCGCAGAGAACGCCTTGAAAAGACAAGTCTCCCAGGTTACAAGGAGAGCCATTACAAAAAACGGGCGGCATCCGCCAACTGCTCGTCAACAGTACCGCACTCAACTCGGGCTGGTGCTAAAGTCGTGACGGCAAGTAGTTGACCCCCTTGCCCTAGGCTCCTGGTTTGTTCACCAGTTTTTGATCCCGCCAGCCTCCGTGTCTAGGTGCCAGTGAGCGTGCTGCATCGTCCTCGTCTCCTTTCCTTGCTAGTGCAGGCCCCTCAGATCCTACATCGGCCGCAGAACCCTTGAGCGCTATTTTCCCTTCTCCTCTTTGTGCAAGTGGACGCGCCGAGTCAAGCGTAATGTCTACACAGTTGGGCGATCCATCGGCTTCTTGTCCGTCTCCTTCGAGTTCTAGCCTTCCAGCAGGCCATGATGCTCTGGTCGCTGAACCCTCGAGCTCCCATGCCATGCCAACTCCATCTCTACTGTGCACTGTGTCAACCGCCACAACCCCATGCCCCACCAGCCCATGCCCCACCAGCTCTACACTCCCTTTGGAATACCCGAACTCTGACGGTGGCGGAGTGCGGCCACGGCGGGCGACCCAGTTACCAAAACGATACCGCGATGAGTTTCCGCAGCCGCCTGTCCCAGCAGCGGGCCCCGCAGAAAACGCAGCTCCTCTGCAGCCCATCCCTGTGATCCAAAGAGTCATACTCCACGTCCGCGACACCATTCGTACAGCTCTCAATGGGTTTGGGATACTCCGTGAATACCCACACCGACCGTCATACGACCCCGATGCATTTGTCACACCTGACGCTCTGACGTACAGAGGACGCCAACCACCTGAACCCGCAGTTTCCATACCAGAAGAAGCGGGATCTGGACCGCCTCCCCCGTGGCCATTTCACAATATGTCCATCTACAGACTCATGCATTGGCGGTACTCGGGAAGCGTCATGAAATCTTTGCAAGAGATGAATCGTCTTGTTCGTGACGTCCTCCTTGCCAACGATTTTAAAGTGGAAGATCTCTCAAATTTCAGCGCTGCTACTCAGAACTCCATTCTTGATACGGAATGTAGAGACTCAAGACATGCTTCAGATGGTTGGCGCGAAGTTGATGTAAACATTGATGTCCCCACTCGAACTCCAGACTCGGACACTGCTGAATATCACTGGCCATTTACGGTCGCCGGTCTCCTTTACCGACCTCTCATCGACGTCCTAAAGTCTGCATTCTCCTCTTCGAATGCCAAACATTTCCATCTCTTCCCTTTCAAACGTTTTTGGAGACATCCTGTTGATGGGACTGAGCAACGAGTCTTTGATGAGCTATATACTTCCGACGCCTGGCTTAACGCTCATAATGAGTTGCAGAAACGACCAAACGAACCCAACTGCAAGCTCGAGAAGGTTATCGCAGCTATGATGTTTTCATCGGACGCCACTACACTGACAACATTCGGGACCGCCAAAGCATGGCCTCTTTACCTCTTCTTTGGAAACCTTTCGAAATATGTCCGAGCCCAGCCTTCTTCTGGTGCCTGTCACCACATTGCCTTTATACCGTTCGTGAGTGACTAATCTTTGAACCATTATATGGCACTAATCCGTATCTTAGTTACCGGATACAATCACGCAATTTATGACCACTCTCGGACGAGTTACGAAAACACAAATTCGGACAGTACTGGCACATTGTCGACGGGAACTTATGCACGCCGTTTGGGACATTCTTTTAGATGACGAATTTTTACATGCATACGAACACGGCATAGTGTTGAAGTGTCCTGATGGAATTTTTCGCAGGATCTATCCTAGAATTTTCACTTACTCAGCAGATTACCCCGAGAAGTACGTTACTATTGTTGCCCTATGCCGACTCAGATACCTGCTGACTCGGTGGCATAGAGTTCTCCTCGCAACGATTCGTGATGGGAGTGAATATCTTTGCCCTCGATGTTTGGTTCCCCGTGCAAAACTTGATTGTACTGGTTTTCTTCGCGACATGCAGTTTCGTCTCAACAAGCTTCGCGAGTATGCCCTAGACAAGGTCAGGCGTGCAAGAAACTTCATATATCAGCAAGGCAGACCGGTGGATGGAGTTGCAGTCCGTCGGTTGCTGGACTTTGAGTCCCTTGTACCTACTGTGGTAATGTCTGGCGTCTGGTCTTTGTAACCCCTTGTCCTGACGTACTGTTCCAGAATGCCTTTGTGACAAAACTCCAGAAATTTGGCTTCAACCATTTCTCAATGCTGGTGGTGGACATTATGCACGAGTTCGAGCTTGGGTCATGGAAAGCCGTATTCAGCCACCTGATACGTGTTTTGTATGCAGTCGACCCTTCTGGACAACTGGTCGCCCAGTTGGATAGTCGGTGCGTGCTGTCCACCGTGGCATCGTGATTTTTGTCAGCGAGCTAATATCAACCAGTTTTCGACAGATACCCACCTTTGGCCATAGCGTCATCCGCCGATTCTCGAGCAATGCTTCGGAGATGAAAAGATTAGCGGCACGGGACTTCGAAGACCTCTTGCAGGTAAGCGTTGTCAAATGTTTTCGATAAACATCGGCGTCAACAACAACTCCGATGTAGTGTTCCATTCCAGCCTTCGAGGGACTCTTTCCGACTCCCCACGATAGGCTAATCGCGACCACGCTTTACCGCTGCGCAGAATGGCATGCGCTGGCTAAACTCCGGATGCACAGCGAGTCAACGCTTGCTCAACTGGACAAGGCTTCCAGGAAACTCGGACATACTCTACGGAAGCTTAGAGATGAAACTGCTCAAGCATACCGCACGTTCGAGCTTCCGAAGGAATGCGCGACTCGCCGGCATCGGATGCAAGCCAAAAATACATCGAAGAGTAGCCAATCCTCCGCGCCTAAGCCGAAAGGACTCAACCTGAACACCTATAAATTCCATTCCATTGGAGATTACGGACGGGCGGTGGTACAATTTGGCACTACAGATTCTTATACTACTCAGATTGTGCGTGACGCCCTTCATGACGCTAATCCTGTGTTCTGAGTTTGCCTCAGGGAGAACTCGCCCACCGCGTCGTAAAATCAGCGTACACTCTCACAAACAAGAAAAATGCTGTGAGGCAGATAACAAAGCACGTGGCCAGGAGAAATCACTTTCAGCGCTGCAGTGACAGTGGAGCTAAGGCAGTCACCGAAAGCAGCGACATCCTACCTAGTTGCGACCCCCAACTACACCACCTTATCTCCGACGCGCACAGAAATCCTATGTGTATTTTTGCTCTACTGCGGGAACATGCAGGTGATCCTGCAGTAAAGGTACTTTCATTCCACCGTTTCCGTTTCGCGACTAATTATATTATAGTCTTTTATCCCCAAGTTAAAGGACCATCTATTGTACCGTCTACTCAATTTCGACTTCGAAGCGGAGGACCACGTCTTCACTGATGACCAACGCAACTGTGTGCGAATTCTGGACAATCGACTTTACTCCGTGGCGACCATGCGCGTCAATTATACAACATACGACGTACGCAGGGAGCAAGACATAGTCAATCCGCGTACCTACAATAACGTGATGGTGCTATCGCGCGAAACCGAACACGACCATCACCCTTATTGGTATGCCCGCGTGCTGCGGGTGTTTCGTGCTCACGTCCGCCATTGTGGAGCAGAGTCGCGCAATTTGTCGGTGCAGCCTATGGAAGTCCTGTGGGTCCGTTGGTATGGAATTGTCCCTGGTCACCGCTACGGATCAACATGCGCACGGCTACCGAAGATCAGTTTCATTCCAGACTCAGACCCGGCCGCTTTTGGGTTTCTGGATCCATCCCTCGTTGTCAGAGGGTGTCATCTCATCCCTGTCTTCTCTGATGGGCGTTCTTCCAATTTGTTAAGAGTTGGTCCTTCACTGGGCCGGGACTCAAGCGAAGTTGATGACTGGAATGCTTATTATGTGAACATGTAAGTAATCATCATTCCTGTTGACATGTCATGCAACTGAGTCCGCTAGCTTCGTCGATAGGGACATGTATATGAGGTACAGTGGGGCTGGCGTCGGACATTGTCACAACCTCCTTCCAATGGATGATGGTGCTGACGAGTCTGAGAGCACTAGTGATGAAATTGAAACTGACGAGGACGATGTCGATGGTAGTGTGGATGGTCACGGCGGGGCAGGGGAAGAGGAGGGAGAGGAAGAGCTTGAAGAGGAAGGAGGTAGTTCCTCGGATGATGACGAGGGCTCGGATGGACTCGAAGAGCACATGGATGATGACTCAGACTTGGGCGAGATTGATCTCGATACCTTATTTTAGACCGTAGCAACACAAATCTGCTCCCCCTATCAGCACCATGATCGATTGATCTAGGGATCGGATTCACGCGCAGGTTCTATCTCCGGTTAAAATTATATAAAACTGGCCACCTCAGAACTCCGCCCATTCAAACGTCGTCCTGATGATGACCAACAATACACACAGGGGTCGTGCTAACCGGCATACTGCTAGTCCAAGATCGGTCCAACGCTCATTACATGGACCAGGTTCGACTCACAGGGCACGCTCCCCCTCAATTCAACCCTTACCAGGGTCTAGTCCTCCATCGTCTACAAGCTCAGTGGAGGGCTCCCCATTCTCCTCACCTCCGAATCCCCCATACTCAGGTTTTCTCGTCGCGCAGGGCCATCAGGGCTCTAGAGCGCCGTTTTCTCCTGATTGGCTGAAAGGACTATCGTTCCGCTCCCTCCATTCGAAGCTACGTGAGATGAATGCGGACCCCCAAGATGTGGACTACTTCGTGCGTATTTTTGTTCAAGTACTGGCTGGATATGAAACTTACGATACGTCCAGATGAGCTCGGTTCGTCTTGACCCTGCTGTTGACCTGCTCTGGGCACAAAAAGGACAGGTTATTGCCACGGCTGTTCTGGAGGCTGCGGAGGCCGAAGTGATAGCTGCTGACAAGCAGCTGGTGAAGTCGCAGATGATGGCCGATCTCGTGTCCTGCAGATTGGAGCAGTTAAGGGAGCAGGCGAAAGTTGCTCGTCAGAATAAAGTGATTATGGACAAGATGTACGATGTTGTAGCGTCGCGATCCTCTGAATTTGATTAGTATGTATACTGTACTCTACCAATACTTTTCCTCCGCTTCCAACCGTTCAAAAAACGGACCCCGTTGCTCTGCGTGTGTGGCTAGAAAATGTGTTTGCGGCGGCTTTCGATACAGAGATGCACGCCTCACCTCAACCTTACGTCTCTGTTCGTCCATTCGTCTCCGAGTCTTTGACGCTAGTGCGCCTCTCGTTTTCGCGTCGTCACGGTCCTGCTTGATATCATCGGCACCTCATGATATGTTAACGAAGGCATACCGCTGTCGCAGCGACCCTCAGACTACTAGGTCGACTGCTGCGATCGGACAACTTGGCCTTGTAGTACTATGTGCGTCGAAGTTTTTGTCCGAATTTGGCCAGCTGACGGTGGAGGATGGCTGTACTAAGCAGCGGAAAACTTTATTCCATGTCTGGGACTGCCAGTGAGTTCAATGCGTTGGCCAGCGAATAAGTAGTACCTCATACGAATCTGTCGCCCAAGGGTATGTGTGACAACCAGAGGCTTGTAGTAAGGCCTTTTCCGGGTGCGAACTTTCACTGAGGGTGGCATTCTCGAGGTAGCGGGTGCTGCTGTGTAGGTCAGACTCGGAATGGTTCTGAGTGGTTTTATTCTGATACATCCACCACCAGGGTCTAGATAACACTTTACCTCCACGCTTCAAGTTCCCTGCCACCCTGTTTTCGGCTAGTTATGCAGGCTTGAGCGGTTCTTAGCTACCGGGATACCGTCAAGCGCTGGCGGGTGGTTCCTTCACGGCAGCACGGACCCCGAGCCCGTCATGATGGTCCCTCACTTAATCGTAGTATAGTACCAGTCGAGTGGGACCTGCCACTACGGCGAAGGCGGTCTTTGTGTCCGAGTCTCCTGCGTACAACCGTTCTCACAGCATGTTCTTGCCAGGGAATACTGAGGATTCGCTGTTCATCGATTCTACCATGACATTGGTGCGTCCTGACGACGGTGGAAATCTGACTATTTACTGATTACGCAACGGTAGGACGCTCTGGTCCGTCTATATTCGTCACGCCACCCGGGTAATTTCTACTAAGACCGCCACTTATACCGTTGTTATCCCAGGTGTTCTGCAGTGCAGCAAGATCTTTACGTCTCCGATGCGGCCGTTCTTACAACATTCTCACCGGTTCTTACCAGGGAATTAATGTTTGCTGTTCATCGATTCCGGGTCTACCACAAGTGCGTCTGGACCTGACTCGGATGTCCTTTGCCGAGTATCAATCCGGCTATTTGCTGATCACGCAACGGTAGGACGCTCTGGTCCTTCCGTAACGGCGAGGCGGGGGGTCACCACCGTGACGTCACCTTTCAGGTTGATTACCCTCAGGCTGACTCGGACTCGGACGCCGACTATATAGTACATCAGGAACTCCCAAGACTCGTTTGCAACTTGAACTCGCTCGTTCCTTGACCCACATTCACGTCATGTCCGCCTCTCAGCCTCCTGCCACCTCAGTCTCTGCCTCTCAATTCCCTGCCATGTCTCGCCAACCTACTGGCTCTGCGACTGCACCTGACGGAAACGATAGGGAGCAAGAGTGTCTGTCCCGAGAGAAGCGCCGAATCAGGGAATTAGAGGACGAGGTCGAACGACTTCGCTCATGCAAGGAAGCAAAACGATTGTAAGCTCGCTATTGCTCTGTATACATTGATTGCTCACGACGCGGAATACTGCCAGGAACTCTGCCAGCACTGTTAACAAAGGGCGCGCATTACGAAGAGTCGTCGCCTTGTTTGATAACCCGACGGACCTTGTCCGTGAGAATGATCGACGGGCGGAGATCGCAGAGCAAGGCTTGGATGACGAGGACGATCCGTTTCCGCATTCCCTCGGGTATGTTTCTCTTGCTCCCCTTGTCGATTAGGTGTTGAAATATTGAATTTTCGCAGTCAAGACCGCCTTTACCGCGGTTTCTTGGAATTCGTCGACTTTTTCCCGTGGATTAGAGCTCAATTGACGGATAGCGAACCGGCCGAACTCGAGAGAACATTCAAAGAGGTGAGTACTATGCATCCGCCTCTAAGCGGCTCTGGCGTACAACGCACTACAGATACGAAGAGGTGGAGACGGGGCTCGTGGTGACGATGCCTCCATTACGAAAAAAGAGGTTGTAAACTGGCTTACCGCTATCTATGGCCCTATTCATCCGGCTATCTCACCAGCCATGAAATCTGACCGCGGTTTGGACCATGACATAACTGGACGTCTCCTCTGTTCTATTGAGTATGACTGGAACGACCCCGAGTAAGTGATTGCACTTATTATCCACTCTCCTCGCTGACAACTAGTTAGAGTAAAGAAGAATATTCACGAGCGCCACCCCGATTTTCTGGTAACTGACGCGTCCTGGCCAAGGTTCCTGTATGATACAGGATACCAGTATGATCCCAACAACATCGAAATGGGACTGTTTAAGTCTACGTTACTGCTAAAGGTAAGCATTCCCGCTACATCAGTGGTGATTCCTATTGATCATGGCTTGCGCCTCAGACCTTCAAGTTGATTTTTACTTCCCCATCCTCTGCTCAAGAAGTGTCAGCGAGTGAACATCCCGAGACACGCAACGCAGGCAGATGCTGGCGTTCGTCCACCGACAAAAGCACACGTTCTCATGTTGCTGCTCTCATCGGTATGCGCTCCGTTAAGCCTCGCGCGATCGCGTACGCTGCGGTACAGGTACAGTTATCATGAAACTCGTGTTTGCACACTGACAATAAAGTTGTAGCTTCGTTTTGCGCTGTCCAGCCTCACCTGTTGGCGACATACTGATGGCGATTTCCATATTCCTTCATTTTACCAAAGTATTATTGATTATTTCGAGGCTCCCCCTGGCCCAGTTGCAAAGACCCGTGTCCAAGAACTATTGCTCTGGTGGGATAGGTATGAGGCTGCAACATGATCTTGCATTTCATTGCTAAACAACGCAACAGGAAGGTTTTTGGACCTCATCGGGAGATTCCCCGCGCTGCCGAACAGGTGGCTGTGTCATCTGTTTCACGCCTGGCAGCCCAGCGCACTGCGGCAGAAGCACCCCCACAAGAACCCAATGCAGCAGCAGTGGCGGCACCACAACAGTGATCATGTGATTGTTGAAGGTATGAGACTGCTTGCTAATTTATACATGAAGGCCTCATGCTTCCAAACAGGCTATGGTGTTATCTCTTTTGTTATGTTTCCTTGCCAGTAGTCATGTAATTATTGCTTATCTCTTTAATTTCCTGTGCTTTGTATATAGCAGATCCTAATATCAGTGCCCATTTCCCATGTGCATTATTCTGTTGATGTGAAAGTCAGCTGTAGTTCTTGGTGTGTATCTTTACACATTAAGTCTTCAATCTTGTATAGGGTTCTATCTGAAATGATGTAGATGATGTCTTGGAATGTCTATAGACAATGGAGAAATTGGCAATCCCATTGTCCTTAGTATTGCCATATTATAACATTAACATGTGGTATAGCATGGATAAGGACTCTAATGTAGGCATGGATGTGTATCTCTACACATTAATATTTCAACCTTGTATAGGGTCCTAAATAAAATAATGTAGATGATCTCTTGGAATGTCTATAGACAATGGAGAAATTGGCAATCCCATTGTTCTTAGTATTGCCATGTCATAACATCAACATATGGTATAGCATGGACAAGGACTCCGATGTAGGCATGGATGTGTATCTTTATACATTAATATTTCAACCTTGTATAGGATTCTATATAAAATAATGTAGATGATCTCTTGGAATGTTTATAAATAATGGAGAAATTGGCAATTCCATTGTCCTTAGTATTGTCATGTCATAACATCAACATATGGTATAGCATGGACAAGGACTCCGATGTAGGCATGGATGTGTATCTTTATACATTAATATTTCAACCTTGTATAGGATTCTAAATAAAATAATGTAGATGATCTCTTGGAATGTTTATAAATAATGGAGAAATTGGCAATTCCATTGTCCTTAGTATTGTCATGTCATAGTCTCAACATATGGTACAACAAGAGCAATCACTTTCAATAGTAATTGAGAATTCTAATTACACCACCAATTGGCTTTTATAATAATAGGCCCAACCTTTTCAGGTGTTATCAATCATCTTTGACCTATATCTACCTTTATACTTTTTTACCTTCTGGCTAATCATAATTACTGAAGTTGTGGTTAATATAGAGTATATAATCACATTATATGACATTGTGGAAACTTTTCAAATTCAGTGATGGGCGCGCCCGACGACCGCCCATGGAGACCCGCCATCCCATGGGTCATGGCCACTCGCTCGGTCTTGACGGCAACGGCGTCCTCGCACTTGAGGAACTTGTCAATGTCAAGGTCGTCTACAAACACGCGGACGGCGGTTGCGTCGTCAAATTCCCCATCGGTCTCTTTCCTCCTCGCTCTTGCTCTCTGCGTGTGCTGAGTCGTCCAGAGGTTCTAACCCAGCGCCCGCCCACATGCTATTCGATGGTATGTTGTCACCGCTCGCGACGCGCCGCAGATGCCTGATGCCGCTAGCCTCCTTCCTCGATTTCGGCGGCCTTTCGGGCCGCCACGCCCACCCGCCACGCCACCCGCCACGCCACCCGCCACGCCACCCGCCACGCCCACGACGACGTCTCCGCCCGCCACCTCCATGCCCGCCCCCCGCCCCCGCAAGACGACCCAAGGCTCCTCCGATTCCGACTTTGGCGCCTTCGTCTCCGTCCCACCCGCCCAGGACCCTCTCACCGCGCTAGAGCCACCCCCTCCCATCACGAGCACAACCTACTTTGATCGGCCAGCGCGCGGCGTGCGGACGAGCGGAGCAGACGCGACGTGCTCAACGAGCTGTCTCAAATTCGATTTTTGATCTACAGCATGCTAGATTGGATCGTAGCTATTTCCTGGCTCGTTGTCGTGCGAGAGGACTGGGGAGGACATCGTACCGCTCGTTGTCGGTAAATAGCGATTAATAATCGTGGAAATGATATGCATCGTAAACGACGAACGCTGTTGTCGGCTTTTCGTCCGACTCCGAATGGCTGCTAGCCTCTGTCGCAAAAGAAAAAAAAGTCTGTGATCACAAAGGCGATTTATTCGACGTCCATGACGACCAGAACCTTCTCTCCTAACCGTGAGTCCCCAGACTCACGGCATAATCTTCCTCGGACATCATCGAACTGGAACGAATGGTAGCGAGGGATTGCCAATATGGCAGGCGGAGCTTGAGAGTGTTGGCTTAAGGTGACCATGCAGCGATCTTGAGTAGCGTCAACCGCGAATTTGACGACAGTCGGAATTTTCTTGTCACGAGCGCTGCTATAACAGTCTTTTATATACAGGCCTCTTGCGTGCCCGTCGCCGGACGAGTGAATTAATTCATAATCATTGGGCGAGACATCTGCTAGATGTATGGGCGTGTTCTCGCTTCTTGTGGTAGGTCGCCGATGGACGGTGATTGGTGAGACCCCACCCGGAGAGCGTTCTCGTAGTGTCACGTCGGTACAATGGAGGCGGTGGCCATCTCTACGCAGCGAATGATCCAGAAGCT
>JBBPMC010000643.1:0-18678 GCA_038090115.1 Strobilomyces echinocephalus
GCCTAGCCGTGCCACGGCATTTCTTATAAATCAAACATGCATGATGCAAGAATTACTGGCCAACCTTCCGCAGTCTAGGCGTGCCGAGGCAAAGAGACTCCTTGAGAATCAAACACACATGATCCAGTTTCTTTCTGACTCATTGAACGCTGACTGGCCCACCGACGACGTGTCCGCGCCGCAAAAAATGTATGGCACCGATCATCTTGGAGGGGAGTTGAAAGAGGTCCTTGTTACTTTAGACAAGTCGAGGCACACATTGATACTTCCAACGTCGGCCGACGTGAGAGCGCACAAAAAACGCAAGACTGGCCCATGAGATGCGACTTACCAGTATATTTGTTGTCCAGTCCTTTAGTTACCCCCACGCTGAAGCCTAAGTGTTGACAAATGCTAAGATACTGGATTAACCTGGCTTAACTTGATCAGTAAATTTACCAACCCAAAGGCACTCTACTCGACCGAAACACCATGTCAACTACTTTACCCTCTTGTCCCATCTGGTCGCGTTGATCTGCGTATTCTCGTACAATATCCAGCTTCGTGAGACACTGAGACGCGGGGAGACCCTTCGACATTTCCTGGACGACACGCTATACGATACAACGATCCGCCTACTCTTCGGTATCATGCTCGGGACAAAAGGATGCACGCAAGGCAGGGACAGAAGAACTCCGGCACTCGGTGCATTGCCAGCTGCATTCCATGAGGGCAAGCTCGGGTTTCTCGTCGACCTGATATCGAAACAGATGGGGCCGAGCGGTGCGCCGTGGATGGAGAGAGGATACAGGTTGACAAAGGTGCCCGCGAATGCAACCTCTTGTGTGACAGTACTGAGGAACGTAGTCTACTCTTGTCACAGTTTGTCCGTTCGCGGACTGGTTTTCGGAAGACAGATACAATTCTGAACCGATTTATTCGCGGTGCCATCCAGACAAGTCTCTTCGCCATCATCTTCTGCTTGGATGATTTGATCACTTTTCTTACTCTCCCGGATACGAATATCTTCGCCATGTTCGCCATTCCTACTGGCCGAATCTACACGATTGTGAGTATCGTCCGTGCAGTAGAATTCAGCGTCATTCAATGAGTTGCTTTTCTCTTCCTTCTGGTTCTGGTAAGACACTTTTGGATACTCTGCTGAGCCGTCGCTCGGGCCATTGTTGTAAGTTTTTTGTCTACAACCTAATAATTCTCGCTCATCGTCGATGCCCGCGTAGGTCGATACTATGTGTTAGCCACCAACAAATACCCAAGTAATTTCGGATTTTTCTGTCTACCGACGCTCGACTCGAGACTCAAGAGACCGATCGGGAGACATGCGATCACGTATCCTGTGAGGATACGGAAGGTCGCAAATGCTCCTCTTTGCAAGAGGTCTAAGGCTGCTGTCCTATACTGAGTCCCCGAGCATAAAAGAACAGCATTGCTGTCGTCGTTCGCTATTATATTTGCTGTCACTTTCGTTTTTCGTACCGCCGCTATCATGTCCGGCTGTTATCACAGGCAGTTGCTTGCCTCGCGGTTGGCTCGCGCATTTCAGGATTGTTTGATAGTCGTCTGCCGGATGATATTGGATGGGAGTTTGCAAGGGTATAATAACAGATCGACATCGATGTACTAACAGCTCCCCGACAGTAATGTCCTGAAGTCTTCGGTATGGGTATCATCTCAGTTCTCGGGTGAGATGACTTTGCCTTCTATGGCCCCTGAAAAGAGACGATCATTCGTCTCTTCGGTTGTCTTTCGAACTTCGAGTTGAATGCTGTTCAACTGGGCCGTAATTACGCGCGAGTCCAGCGCGCTGAATGAATCCGCAAGAGTTGGATATGAGCGACGATTGTATGACACGTCCCATTGCTATCCTTTGATTTACATTACTGGACGAGCTGTCCCCCTTGAGTAACTCGCGGGTAAGTAAGGTCATGATGTCGTAAGGCACCTCTGAATGGGCAGAAGACACTCACATTCATATGGATACGACCGATTAGAATGGCAAACGTGCCACACAAGTTTGTGTTAGGGAGAACGACAAAACTGATTAAATCACCCAGGGAGGCAAAGAGGCTTGTCAGGATGCACCCCGAATAAGACGGTTCAGGTTTGTATCCATCCTGTGGAAGAAGACAATGACTAACTTAGCTAGCGAGGGAATAAGTGCCTTCTAGAAAACAAAGTACCAGTGATGTGAACGAGAGGACCGCCATCAAAATTACCATGCCATATAAGATCCTGCTACTTGCCAAGCACCATAGCCTACGGAGAGATTACGGTTTGAGATTGAGTTAGAATACTTGCCTGAACCGCCGGGGTGAAGATGTATGGCCATACCCCAACTTCAGGACCATTAGAACACAGAGGCTATTTGCCAAACAAAGGTAAATGGCACTCGGTAAGTAGGACTACGCACTGCAGTAGAGCGGCCCCAAATGGGAGATGAGAACCGTGAATGTTTAACATTGACAGGCCCCAGTGACTGAGTGAGTGAGCGTACGCCTGACATAGCGCTTAACATTGTAAGTTCGTTCGAGGAGAGGCTCGTTGCCGTCCGCCAGTCCCAGACCTGAAAATTTTTGTTTGGACTCAGCCTGAGACTCAGGGTCAGCTTGTGTGGGTACATATAAGGCTCAACTTTGCCCATCGCGAAGATCAGGTCATCCGCGCCTTTCCATCTCCTGGCAAAATAGTCGTCCATCGATGGGTGTATGACTCGATGGCACTTGGTACGAGTTCGCAAGTGACTCGCTTTTGGAATAGGCGTCGCTGAGGATGTCATGACAGGGACGCTCTTAGCTGTGAGTGTCGCACTGTCGGCGTTTCCTCGGAGCCTTCGCCTGACCCGTCGTGAACAAGTTAATACTTTCCTATACGGTCTCGTCGTGTACCAGTTCGCGGCGTATTCGCGAACAGGAAACTACTATCGTTAGCAAGGGTGAAGTTGTTGCCACTTACACTCCGTTCCAGACTTTGGCGATCCGCCAACGACAAAGTAGGTCGATCACCGCTCCGCGAGCGCAGAGGTTTTGACTTCGGATCCAGGTTGGTGGTACTCTTTCTGTTCGTTTCAGATGCCATCCACAGTATCGCGTGGGTGTGTCACTCTCTTTAAAAAGGTGGTCCCGGATGAATGGTCGATTTTGGTAGGCTCATATATATGTCGTGGAGTTACATGTTCGTGGCATCATCTTTCATCCCTCGCATGCTCATGCTTCGCGTATGGTAGCGTGACAAACTATAACAATCCAACCGCATTTGTAGGTGTGTACTTATTATACTAATATTAATCCTTCTCTCGGACCTGTTCCGACCCCTGATGTTCTCAAAGTGGCTGAATGGCCGTATACATTTACTCCCCTGGCCACGGCCCTCACAGCCCTCGTGACGCAGCTATACCTAGGAGTGAGGTATGGCCCCTGTTATCCAACCGATTCCCGCTGAATCTGCGTGCTGTAGAATATAGCGCTTGACGAACAGTAGGTTCCTGTATGCCATTGCCGCTATGTTGGCAATTCTGTCGTTTGTCCTGAGTACAACTTGCAGCATCGAGGCGTGGTTAATTAGATTGTGCGTCCCATGGTTACACCATCATATTGACTAATCGCAGTCGTATAGCTTTTCTGGGATCCCCCGCATCACCCCCTGTGTAGTGCGTGGTTGACCATGCGGGTCGTTGCGGACGCATTCATCACCAGTACGTTTATTTTCGCTGTCATGGCTCTGCCATTTATGTAGATTCCCAGCAACGTTGATCGCTATCTTCGTCCGTTTGCGAACTGGTTTTCGCAGGACGGACGGCGTTCTGAATCGACTCATTCGTGGGGCCATCCAAACGGCTCTTTTTGTCTGGATTTTTTCCATAGCTGACCTTATCACCTTTTCTGTTCTCCCTCATACGTATCTATACGGCATGTTCACCATCCCCATGGGTCGTATATATACGAACGTGATTGTCATCAAGTATACAAGGTATGTACCATCCATTGACGTGGTCGTAACATCGAAAGACCCTTTTGGATACCCTGCTTACTCGCGAGTCACTCAAAACAGAATTGGTTGGTACATTTGACACGCACATACCGGTGAGTTGATCGATTGTCTTACGGTGTTCATTCATCTCTGATATCTGTAGACTGGTACCATAGCCTGGGCGCCTGCTAGCCCGGATTCGTCACAATCGTCTTCGTCTGTCCAATCGAACAATGTTCAGTTTAAAGTGAAACAGTCCGAAAATCTGGGTCAATCCGTTACTGAGGACATGCAAGGTAAAACCGTCCCTCTGGCGGTTTGAAGAGCGTCCGTTGTATTTCCATTGTTTCGCTGTCACTGTACAATTCCTATTTTATGTTTACTCACTTCGCGTTCGGACGGTGTCTGGTGAGCATCGTATCATTATCGGATTGGAGCGAGAATGGATACATAGGGATCATCTTGCGGTGGAATAGCGTCGATAGCGTCACTTTGGACGGATGAGTCAGTCAACGGGTTACGGTGGCGACGTTATCGGCGAATTTGATGACAATGAGTCCGGTTCTGTTCACATCCGACCTCCGACGAGATTCAAGACGTCGCTGCTCTGAACCCAGGCCAGGCAGGCGTATTTACGCCCCACTGTACGTCACTTCCGTTCTTGATGGTCCAGGGGTGAAGCTCCCACCTTGAGGGTTTGCGCCACTTTTCGGATCAGCAATTCATATCCCAGTGGATCATTCATTTATGTAAAGCTTCAGCCTCCGAGTCCAGCGCCCTTTCTTCCCCATTGATGCCTTTCGGACTCGACAAACCTCTCAAGAGGGCTGCAAACCCCCGCTGTTTCCCGTGGAGCGACACCCTGAAGCCTGGTCTCCGACAGAGAATAGACCCCGGCGACATGGTCAACTCTTCCGAGGGTGCCCGAAAGGCCACCCAGGTTGTCGTTCTACACCGTGCACCACTTCCCTCGTCTGGGTACGTCATAGGCAGGTCTCTCTCTCTGTCTCTGACCCGTTGGCAGGTGCTTGTATTGGACTACGTGATACCGGATTACGCCGTACCATTTTCTGAAGCGTATGGTGGGCCTCAGTTCGTCGCACGGGCTTTCATAGAGGTCAGCTCGTTCCATTCGACGTCTCATGTAATCTCATGTCTGTCCGATTTGGCTGCATAGGGCCATTACTGTAAGAATTTAAATCTGCTCGTCTTTTCTGGTCTCAGTCAGTGTTGTCAGGCATCGGCAAGGCGGGAACCGGGTTGCCGTTTGGCGCCCTTGTTACCTACGAGGGCCGGCAGTTGACCGTGAGCGCCGGCGACTTTTCTCCTCACTTCTCGGTGGTTCATGCTCAACTCTACAGGTCAGGCAATACGAGGTTCTCTGTTTCGCGACTGAAATGCGATGGAACATCACCTGCGAGCGTCAACACTATTAACAAAGCAGCGTCGTAGTCTCGAATGCCGCGAAGCGTTCATATAATGCACTTCTTTCTTGTGAGATCCCTCGCTATACCACCCCATTGTCCCCAATCAGCCGGCATGTGATAGACGACATGTGTTCCTCTGAGATCCAAAGAACCAAGACGCCAGTACAATTCACTCAGGGTACCCCTCTGTCCATGTCTCTCACATATAGCGAACGTGATGTTGCCAACGAACATTTTGCTGCCTCACCCAGGTTGCACGTTCTACAGGGCCGTCCATGTTCTCCAAAGGTGTTCCATGATATTGGGCAGGTTGACCAAGGTGTTCGCAAGTTGAATCCCACTGCGAGGATTCACGGGTTTGTTTTCTTACGTCTATTCGCCTGCGAGTATTGGTCCGTGTGTTAGGGGCAACCGAACTGACCAGACTCTTAGCGAAGACGATTCAGAGACGCGTCAGACTCGGCTGCTCTCAGCGATGTTACCAGCTCGGCTTACAAGCTCTCGGCCCACAGAAGCCACTCTTGAGCGGCAGAACAATGACGGTCATCTACACAGCCTATCCATGGCTACCAGGCCTCTCTCACGTCTCGGCTGTTTCTCTCCTTCACAACCAGGTCCAACGTCCAGAGTCTCCTCTTCCACCGATAAGGCTCGTTCTATTGAACATATGGTCAGGCGCAACCACCAGGACGCCGAGAGCGAGTATCCCGGCGGTCTTACGTTCGTTTTTTTATCTCCACCTCTCGATCCTTCCTCTCTAAACCGTCTTCTAGCCGCAGCATTACATCGAGCGCAACCAGAACCTCCTCTCCGCTGCCCGGTGGTCGTCTTAGGCCTAGTCTGTCTCTGTCGGGACAGCGTCATTCATCCCTTCCCCCCGGTTCCGTGAAGAGCAGCACTTTGTTGGTAGAGGGTCTCATGATACGAAGCCCCACGCTAGACCAGGACCTTGGGACGCCTCAGCCCAGATACCACCGATGCGCAAGACCCCCCCTCCTTGGTCGGTCGGACAATCTCCGGCAAACTCGAAAGCGAACGCGAAGGATCGGTTTGTGGTGGGTTTTGTAGAAGTATCTTGTACTGACCATGTCTTAGGGCTACATCAGCGGTGTTTGGTGTTGGCATGCATGCCATGACCGAAGATTCCCGCAGCTGGAGAGCTTAAGGACACGGTAACGCTGTCGCCGGTGGATCGAATACCTCGGCATCGTCTGAATCTCCAGCGACGACGTCTGTTAGATACATGCATCAGTCCAAGGGCGACAAGCCGCAAGCGGCTTCCTCACTCCCTGCGCTAGTTCCGTTGACCACCGCATCTCCTAGCAACCGGTGTCACGAGCTTCCAGGAGCCTCACGCAGCCGGAAAATTCCTCTTGGAGTCAGCGCCGAGGGTTGCTCGACGTCGTTCGATAATCGGGAACCGTCTTCGTCCACCACCGGCAGTGTCCTGACTGCCACGCTTGGAGGTGTGGCACTAGTTGCTGCCGTCGCTTCAAGCGACAATGACCGCCCTCGGGTCCTTTCTCCTTCCCTTGTAATCGCGGACAGCATGAAAGGCAATGTTGCCATGCCCCGGAGCTCGGGTGCCGCCTCGCAACGGTAGCTGTTGCCGCCGTCGCGTACGAGGCCGTTGCTGAGTCGCGACAAAAGGACAAGGAGCGCACCAAGACCAAAGTGGAGGCTCGCGGCGAGGTCTCTCGTGGTCACGATTCCTCGGTCGCGTTGACGCCTGTTGGGATCGTCGAGGGCAACGGAGTGCTTGAAGAGGATGTTTCCGTAACGCGTGTAACGCAGCAGAGCGTCGGTGGTCCGTCATCGAAGACGGCGCCTGTCGTGGTCATGTCTGGGGAAATCGAGATCGCTCATTGCAGGTACGTGCATCGGGACCCGTTCGTCTACCGTGAATGACGACGTTTCCAAAAAGCTCTGGAGAGAGGTCCGTGCTCGAAACGAGGGGACGTGAAGAACTGGCCGACCATGTGGATAGCCGTCCAGGTGAACTTGACCTCGTCTCGTCGTTTTCTTGGTGCTCACGAACATTGGCCAGACGCCTCTGGCTTGGACGCTCGAACGACCGAGTCGACAGAGATTGCTGTTGTCTCCGATGGCGTGGTCTCGGCGCGACAGACCGTGTCGACCAAAGAACGTGCTACATATGCCTTCAAATCTGACGCGTGTAGAGTCGGAAAGCACGGTGCATGTCGGCGAGCGTTGGTAAATCGACGTGCTCGAACGGGAGACGCGTGCTACGCAGTCGTGAGTCCTCGCGTTCGTCGTTGCGTGGGATCATCTTGGAACCGAGTTGTTACAGGGTCGCATCGGGCGAGCGCAAGACGGATGTGTCTGACAGGCGATTCCAGCCAGCGCGTGTCCTTGAACGTCGAGGTCGTCGTCGGACAGACGAGTGACGCGTCAACGCAGCGCGCTACGGGTCGCGAAGCAAAGGTCATTGAGGAATCGTCGAAACGTAAGGCCGAACGGCCTTGGGCGCAGCATCTCACGTCGTTGCAAGAGAGTACGGTCGTCGTGGTAGCCCCTCAAGTGCAGCTAAACGTGCAGGAGACGGGCACGTCGGCGACGGCCATCAAGTGAGTGCGTTCGGTGTCGTGTGCAGCCTTGAACTGACGGCCCTTCAGTACGGACGCGGCGCAGTCGACGGCGTTTGCTCCCAAACGACATACGGAAAACGACACCAAGTTGTCTGAGGTGGAGACGCTTGATTTACGCGAGGACATCGCGAGTAGCGGTTCTCGGACTAGTGCGATGCAAGAAAACGAGTCGAACCGCTCGACCGAGACTTCCGTTGTCGAATCGCGTCAGGTATTCGCCGTGGCTGGTGCCCTCACCTCGAGCTCGGGAGTGGAGGCGGCCGACGTGAGATCATCTGCCAGAGAAACAGAGACGTCCATGATTACAGGACAATTTGCTCCCATCCCTATCGCACCCGAAGAACAATCCAGTATCGCCGATAGCGAACAAACGGTCGTCGTGAGCGCTGAAACCTCGTTTGTTTGTTTCGTTCCGGTACAAAGTCCCCTATGTAGGGACACCGCAAATATCGGCCCATCGCGCCCTCGGTCTAGTGCGCTGCAAGAAGACGACCCCATCCACTCGGTGGAAACGTCTGTCGTCGAATCGTCCACTGAAGATATAGAGATATCCAAGATTCCTGCTCCCATCCCGATCGTCCCCACAGAGCACTCCAGCATCGTCGTTTGCGATACCTCATTGTCCGTCGATAGTGACCAAACGGTGGTCGCAACCACCGAAACATTGTTCGTTTCTTTCGTTTCGGTAGGAAGTCGTGGCTTACTCTACTTTGTAGCTCAATTTCGAAGATTAAGGGCGCGTTCCGACGACCGTGTCGAACGTGTCAATGGAGCGCAACGAACCCGCGCGAGGAGTCGTCCGACCTCTCGTGAGAGCGAGACTCCTTGAGGTTGACTCGGTCGCCGTGGCGGTTTCACATCTGACGACGGCTACGGCTACGAGTGGTGACTACGGGTCCGAGCAAGCGTCTGTAGTGACGATAGCGGACAAGGAAAGAGATGCGAGTGGCGAAGAACGACTTGAGCGCTCGGAGTACGTTGGCAGGTCCGTGGTGCTCATCTTTCAGACGGACCGCTTCGTTGACGTTTTCAAGGATACGGGAAGCGTTGGATGAGGAGAGATGGGAAGTCGAACATGTCGGTGAGGAGGGCGAGCGATCTTGCACGTCGTACGCCCATTCCTGCCTCATCCACGCCACGTGCACCTCGCCCCCCACCGAGGACGGTTGAAGGTGACAGGGCGACGGGAGAGCATGTTTTGCATGCAGAAAAGATTGGGGTGCAAGAGCTGGATCGTACGCGGTTGGAAGTTGGAGAGTCATCCACACCGCATGCGCCTTGGTTGCAACCACTGACAATCAAAGGCGACAAGGCGACGGCGTCCGTCGCAAGCACCAATGAGCGTGCTTTGCGTACCGAACAGATCGCGGTGCAAGAGTTGGAGGGTACACAGGTGGAACTTCAAGAAACCCAACTCAGCCACGAGGATCTCAAGGTTGATTGGTCATCGTGAGCGTCCGTCTTTCGTCTTGATGTCCTTGCTGACCAGATCCTGTGGCGATCAGCAAGCGGAGGTGCTAGGGGGTGCCTCGCTTCGTCAAGAAAGCTTGCGGATGCCTTCACCCAACAGCTCTATTCGAGTGACGTCCGAGAACACATCGACGGATGCAGAGGTTAACGTGGCGCTGCAGCAAATCGATGCTGGAATGGTAGATGGGCGTGTTGATTCAGCTGCGCTGTCCGTGGCCGCAGAGTTGCATATGCATACGGGAGACCATCGGGAAGCTCGAAGAAACACCGTCGGCGTCCTCGTCGCATCTTCAGAGGAGCGTCGCGAGGCTGCTAAATCTTCCTTCAAAGAGGAAACGCGCTCAACGCGCGCAATAACTCTGTGAGTTTTATTTTCTTACTTCCGGTGATGAAAGTTCATTGGTGCATAGGGACAAGACGGTCAGCTCATCTTACAGCACAGACGTAGACGTCGAATCCCATCATGGTCATTCTGACTACAATGTCGATGACGAGCGCGCTACTAAGGCACGCACTTCTGTGGTTCACGTGAGTGACGTGACCGCTGCGAACGACGAAGAGACCTATGTCGAGTCGGTTCAGGAAGAGAATCAACATGTTGGCGAATTCGAGGTCGATTTGCGCTAAGATTCCGCCACGCGAGTAGGAGCGGATGCCGCTTCACGTACCACCGCAGAGATCTCGGCTTCATCTGCAAAGTCATCGCATACGACCATCGACAGCGCGATCAAGGCCGCTGGTGCCGTCACGCTCGTTGTCGCAGCAAGTTCACTTCTGAGGACATGTCTTCGTCAGCGGTGGCGCAGCGCCACGTGGCATCCAGGTTTGAGGAGACGACCACGAGAATGTGAGAGGACCAGGATGGCCACCAGCAAGCGATGTCTGCGTCAGTGGTTGTTTTTCGATCTGGTATTTAGCATCCTCACACCACGTTTAGGGAACAAGAGACGGTTTCGCTCGGCACAGAAGACATAGTTTCCCGCTCTTCGTCCACAGACAAGAGCGACGCTTCGATACTTTTGCACGGCGCTCTCCGACAACGTTCTTCCGAGAGTGGGCAGGACGTCGAACAACTGGATCAGACCACAACGCAACAAGAGGTGGTATCCCATGTTGACGTAGAGACGGAATCACAGAATACCGCTCAGATGTCGCCCACCAAGTCAGATTCCGTCCTATGTATCCATTTTGCGACCGAAATAACCTGATGACCCAGCGACAGCACGGTACTCGAAGGAAATGCTAGACGGTCCGTAACTACGGAATCAGTTCATCTCGAGATGCAAAACCAAGACAGTTTCCAGTCGGATCTGTAACGGTACGCCCCCTGCTTTCATTGGTGTTCACTAGTATCTCATGTTGGCGACATGACATGCAAGTCTCCCGTGCATTCCCCACTCTCTGATTCTCATCCAATCACTTGTTCTCAGACACCGCATGCCGGACCAAAGTACTCTTGGGGAATGGTGTCTCCGGCCCAGGTGTATGCCTCTGCGGATCTCTCAGATTCGGAAGATGGAGCTGCTGCGACGCAGAGCCATGGAATTCAGGGCATCGTGACTGAACAGGACGTAGAGGTAGAAGGGCATGCATCGACGTTCCATACGGACAAGTTCGTGTTTGCAACGTCCCTGTATTCCTGCTGACTGTTCCGCAGATCGTCGATGCTCACGGTGGGGAAACGAATCTCAAAGTCGCCAAGAAGTCTCCGATCTGCGGGTTGCGTATTCACCCCCTCTACCTACAGGTGAACTTTCCATTGGAGAAGGTGCTGATCAGGCTGCAGTGGAAACCCGTCAGCGGTCTCCGGTTTGTTCGCGTGTGGTATTTTAACGATTGATCCACAGGTCCCTTCCCCTCTGGTCTAGCGATAGAAGAGAAAGTCCAAGTGGCCCATACGTCAGAGGTGCAAGATGACCAGTTCGAGGCATATACCGGAATCCCGTACGTGACGTTGCGCACCAACGACCCGTTTGAAAGTGACGCCTTCCAGCGACAGCGAAGAACCTCCAAGCTATCAGGGTGCTGTTTCAGACGAGAAGTCGGTACAGCCAGGCGACGGATTGAAAGTGGACGCAAAGACTGGAGCGATTCACGCGATACAGCGAAAACCGAGGGTCGGGTACACTGAATGCCGCGAGCAACGAGGACCGATCCGAAGAGGAAGCTTCAGATATTGAATGCCAAGTCAGAGACAAGGGTGACGCTGAAACGGTTGATGGGTCAATTTCCCTGCATGTGGAGGCCGAAAAATCGATCGGAACGCACCAAGAAATCTCGTCAGTTGCTCCTTTTTTTTATATTTGTGCTTTCATGCTGACATGACTCTAGGACCGAGAGTGTCAGTTCGGCTTCCCTGACGGACGGAGATGCTGCGGTCGTTCAGCTTGCCGGAGCAGTCGTGGCCGGTCGTGCGAGTAGCACGTTCGAATCTGACATTGCACGGAGCCAAATTGACGCTTCAGCTCCATCTCTATCGCACCCTGCGTCCTCCGAAATCCACACTACGTTGACCGGGAACTCTTTTGAAGGCAGCATCGGATATCAGGGATACCAAGAGCGATTTAGTAGGAATAAAATCGTGACCGAGTTTGCGAAGTCCTCTGCTATTCGCATGTCCGCTTCTGCAACCGGATACCGGATCTCTCCTTCAAGTCTGTATATTTCCCAAGCTCGTCCTCGCTCCCAGCGTACTTTTTCGGTGCGGGAAAGCGGATGTCCTCAATAACGGCCACATCCAAATTGAGCTCCTGATCGATTATGTAAAATGTGGGCGGTTGGTGATCTCAGAAACGGCGCTGGAACGGGAGATCACCATTTTTTCAAAGGGCTCTGGAACATAACATTCAGAGCTTTTGGATACTATTTGGTCCTTGGAGGGTGCGACGCCGCTTGCTCCCCTGTTTCGATGCGACATCCACACTATGCCGGATCGGACGCTCCGCACCAAACGCCTCGCGACGCTCACCCCAAACCAAACGCCCGATCTCCTGCCTGACCTGCCAAATCTCGACACCACCCTCCCCGCGCGAACATGGTGCGTTACACTGTATTGGTTCGTGTGTAGAGGCGCAGAACGTGGTGCGATGTAGGTAATCAGAACCACGTGGAGGTAATACTGGTATGACATGAACACTGTAAGCGGGGGTCGTCACTCGCACCAACAAAGTAAAACAAAGAACACACATTCATTGGCGAGCTCGAACGAGTAGGGCAATGTCAGTGAAATATGGCCCGAACGAGAACTTGGTGATCATATGGGAGAGATTCATTTCTACGATGACATGGTCAAAACGAATCACCAGAAGAGAACGCACTGTCATGGGGGTATGTGAATGCTGGTCGAACACCCGTGCCCAATGGTCATGGTATGCAAGTTGCCTAGAAAGGGACACGATTGAGCAAGACGCGCGAACGAGTGTATACCCACTGGTGACCTTTCTGACGGCAAAGACACCACGTATTCTGCGGGTGTCGCCGTCTTCATTGTGGTTGTATGTGGGACGATAGTCGGGCTGAGCGCATCTGAAGAACGAGAACAATCCACGGGACTTGCTGGGCTGGCAGAGAGAGCCCGTGCATGTTCCCTGTGAACGACGTCAGACGCTGTGAGCGAAACGAGGACAGAAACGCACTTTATGGAGGTAGCTTGACCGATGTCGAACACGGTCTGCCGGGGCGGGTGAGAGAATGGCAAGAGAGAAAAGACGAGTAACGTACGCCAGCGCGATGAACCCCTTGCTGAGGAACAGATGGTCGCCCAAGACGCATGTCTACGGTGAGGACTGTCGCATGCGGATGAACACATCAGCAAAACACGTTCGGGTCACCGGGCACGTACACGAGCAAGGCGTGTTGACGGCCACGTCGACGTCGACGTTCATATAGGTGTCCGCCTGGGTGTCGACGCTGAACTTGTCTGGCCAGCCCCAGACATACTACCCGGCAACGTTGCTGAGAAAACGGCGAGAAGAATGACGAAAAGAGTGAGAATGTCGCGCGACTGAGTCCCGGCGGCGTGGGAGTTGCGTCCGTGGACATTTATGGCGTTTGAGATCCGGATGATCCTATCATACGTTTGCCAAGAATCAGAGAACGATCGACAACCTTCACCGTGACATTCTTCGATGACACCCCCGCTCACTGAACGGGCAATGGCACGACACGGCTCCCCGGAAGGGTCCCAGCCATGAACGCGATCCGAACTGGCTCTTGACGGTCTCCATCTTGCGACCACACGCACGTCGCAGAGCTCTACTGAGGTCAACCAAGCGGGTTCGGGCCGCGTTCCGGGTCGCGACTCCCACCAGTGCACACACAGCAACATCAGGACAACATACCATAATGCTGTCTAATACGACGACTCGTGGCCGGCCTTGTCATATCCATATCACCTAAATGCACGAAAAGGCAGTAAGTACTAGCATAATGTCGGTGGCGACCGCAACGATTCCAGGGAGGCACCCAGGTTCTGACAGGGCACCCAGGCTGGGTGGTCGAAGCGGCGCGGCGCCCTAAGTAGCACGTGGGTCTGCGTCGCGGGGGTCAGAAAGCGCGACAGTGACGATGAATCTGGGGGGTGTACCCATCTCTGAGGCTAAGCCCTGTCCGTCGTCCTCTGCGCACGCACTCGCGAGCGTGCGGGAGAGGAGTCGTTTTGCCACGCGCAAGGTCTCTGGGTCTTCGATGGTGGCTGCGCGTCGTCGTCGTCGTCTGACGCGCGAGGGTCTCGCCCCTCTTCCTGGTCGCTGTCGCCTTCGCCTTCTTTGTCCGTACTTTCGTGTTCCTCCTCCCCATCATCGTCATCGTCCACCCTCACCCCCCACACCCTCATCTCCAACCCATTACATTCCCACATATGGTGGTGTCCCACCGCTGAATTTTCTATCCTCCCTCTCCACGCTGCCGGTCCATATAGGAAGGGTCAGCAGATTCTCACGGACCTCTATATTTCTTCTTACACCCCCACATTGAGTGCCTTCATCCGGGCCTGACGCCCCCGCTCGCCCACGGGTGATGTGACGCGCTTCGTCGGGGTTGGTCAAGCAACTGCTACTGGGCAAAGTGAGCTTTTCTCTGTCAGTTCCGAACTGGACAACAACGTAAAGCAGTGCGTTGAGAAGAGTGCGGCCACATTCACGCGGATCGACGGCAAAGAAGCCTGCATCCCAAGAGTCACTGAGGAGCTCGGGCAGAACGCGTGGGTGCACTTTGCCTGTCACGGTCTCGCCAACGGCAAGAAACCGTTCCGATCAGCGTTTGCGCTGAGTGACAGCGACTTCACAATCGAGCGGATCATCCGGTGCGATCTCGAGGACGCCGAGTTCGCATATCTGTCGGCGTGCCAGGCTCGGACAAGAACAGCGAGTCTGAACCAATGGAGGCCTAGGATCTGTAGTATTACCAAATTCAATGCTTGGAAACCGACATCTTCTACGGTCCGCACGGCGACGACTTTACACAGTACTAGATGTAGTAGTTTCCTCTAACTTCAGTATTCCCCACGGATCGTACGATTTCACAAGGCTGTAGAGATTGGGGTTTAGATCTAAATCCCATAGGTTGCTACAGCCGCTGGGACCATTGACGACGTTGAAGGCCGGGGTGCTGACCCGCTGGGGACGAGGCGTGCTGTACTCCGAAGGAAGGCGACCACATGCCACAGTTATGCATGGGCAAGACAGAAAAAAAAGCACCCTGTGCCGACCTCGGTGTTGTCATGTCTATAAATATCTAAGTGAAAGGCGAGGCGGACTCTGGTCACCGTTCAGCCATTGTCCTCCGTGACGGTGAGCTGCTAGGCACTCACAGAACAAGGGTGGTCATGTTGTCCCCAGTGACCGACGGAGGGGGGAGGGGACGTGAGCCACTCACTCCTCTTTTGAAGATGAGATCAGTCGACGCGAGGGTGTGCGGCCGCCGAAAGATCCGTCGCTGCGTGGACTCACCAAAATAATTCCAGGCCAAACGCGTTTCCCATCTCCCGAGTTGGATGGCGCTAGTGCTGTAGGCGAACGTGGAATCATACCTCGCACTGGAGCGTCGAGGGCGGACGAGTCTCACTCGAGCGATAGTGGACTTGCTCCGTGACTCGTTCGAGAACCTCGGTGCCTCATTACAGTGTCCGCCCACCCTGCCGTTGCCGGTTCAGAGTCCAATGAATAGGCCGAGGCTGCTGGTTCGGGCGGTGACGCCGACATTGTCACGGGCGGAAATCGGGCCACTGGTGACTGACGGAAACGATTCAAACGACGAGCGCGAAGACACGAGATACGACGCACTCGTTTCAAGATGGTCGGCCTGCGACGCGACTGCCAGGAGAGCTTCCAACTAGTAGCGAGCAAGTCGCCGGCACAGTAGAAGCTGGAGCGAGAGTGACGGTCGTCAAAGCGGTGGACATCTCCATCCAGCTGGGGGCCTTATCAACGGACGCTTCCCGCTGCGCCAATGTCGGACGACAAATCAGTATGATTGCCACCACACTGGCGAGCCGTCAGCGTGATCTTTGGATAGGTAAAAAGTTCTACCGTCGCCAACCGCAACTTCCGCTTCTGAGCGATGACGGCGAGGAGAGGGCAAGTCGCTATGCGACGAGACCATTTGCAAAAACGCCCAGCCCATTTCGAGCGAAAGGAGAAAAAGCCCTCAGACTATTTGCATACATGAATAAATACCATTTTGGGGGGTTCATCAACGTCAATAACAGCATCAGCTGGGCTCAGAGAAGCGGACGCTATTGGCGCTTTCGGCACATCTCTGCCAGTGGGTGGTGCTGCCTCGGAATTGAGAGAGTTTTGCCCTTTTAGGAGGGAGGATGAGAGTCACGCGGCGTTTGCCTTCGGTGACAACGGATGACGTTGACGAGTCACGTCTGGCACTCGCAGAAGGGTCATTGGGGACATGGAGCCTGAGACAGAGCAGCGAGGAGCACGATGGGCGTCGTGGAGAACTGAGAACCAAGAACACCCATCCAACCCCCTTACACTGTCCCGGCGCTACGTCGAGCGCGGAGAAACTGACAGATTTTCTACACATGATCCACTGCATTCAAACATGCACCCACCTTCCAGTCAAGCTCTAGATTTGACCCACGAAAGAAGACGAGACACCATCGGAACTTGAAAGCAATCGGAAAGTGTCAGAATTTGTGAACATCGATTCGCATCGATCCTCCACCACCGTATACCGCGGTGAAACCCATACCCGTGCCTAACCCAGAGCATCATCATGATCATGCAAGTTCATCCTGTCAATCCCGCACATTTTCCGTCTCGAAGCCGAGCCGCCTGTCCAGCCGGACTATCCAGAGCAAGGAAAGGGAGCTTGAAAGCCACGTCGAGCATGTTTCCGTGGCTGAGTTTGAGGTAACGCATGCCTCGGAGGGGTTTCATCAACGTTCTCCAAAAGGTCCAAAAGAATGGGGGGTTGGCGACACACACACTCTCGACATCATCCAGAGCCTGAGGCAACCACGGAATCGAGTGATAACAAGCAACACAGCATTGCAATATGATCCCAGACTCCCACCACTGTTGCGTTGATTGCTAGCCCGGTTGCTCACTCGCTTCAAAAGTTCTACCACGGCTTTCCAAGCTGTCTCTGGAAAAGGCCTGGAAAGATAGAAGTGGCCCATCTCAGCTTTCTTCTGGCCCAGCTTGGTTGCAGTTCATGCAGCCTCGAATGACATCCTGCGTGGCTGGATTGTGTCTTCGGAGATTACACCCTCGTACCTATTTATAGGAACACTTCACCACGTAATAGTACGTGCTTTCGCCCGGATGTTTGGTTTACATTATTTGGACATTACTTGTACGCGCCGCATCGCTCGCTCTTTTTCTTTCTCCCTTCGAACGACAACGACGGCAACGAGGGCAGTGCCCAGCCACGGCACGCTCAACTCACGTAGTACCTGAAACCCTGGGGCTCGGAGTCGAACCCTGCCTCAGCCCTGTCTGCAAAGCAGAGTATGTAACGTTATCGCTTGACGACGCTCTCGCAACTGAGCACGTTCTTTTATTGGCTCCTAGGAACTAAGCGAGGGTGGTCCCTTTGTTCGTCCAGAAGTGGTATTTCAATACATCGGCTAAGCTCAACGAACGACTCCAAGGTTTGGCTGTCTCAGCATCATGGATCGAACTTACCGAGTTAACACCAGGACTATGATACTCGTTAGCTATTGGATAGAGAATATTCTGCGGTCGTGCAGTGGCCAGCAGTGGAAACATCAGACAGCAGACCGAGCGTCGGTCCACCTAGCCCGCGAACTCTCAGCGATTGGCTTGCTCTCGGCAGAACTCGGCTTCTGTGCGGCATCTGCCGAGTCAGCTGGCTTCAAGCGCACGCAGCAACCCACCGACGAACCACCCACTTGTCCTCAGAACCAATCAAACAACCAGTGCCCACAATGAGCGATTCGGGCTTCAGTACCACGTCTCTTCCCGCGCAATCCGATCAAATTCCGTCAGTCTCCGTTCCTCTTGTGTCATCAAGCTCCGTTCCCAGCCCTTTCTCGACGTGCTCTCGTCCCCGCGACCATACTGTTTACTGCATCGGAAAAGAAATGGCGGAATATACGGTTGGTCCAGTTCCTGTTGAGAAGTTTTTGAACGAGTTTCTTCCCCAATCCGCCATGCCCACCGATCGTCCACTTGGGGAGGAGTTTCGATGGGGATCTTTCCAGGAGACCATTGAAGCCCATGGTGAGGTTAACATGTATGGACCATTCGTCAGTCCTTTCCATTGCAATTCATTTTCACTTGACTAATCCATGCGGCACCTTGCAGGTGAGGGAAGCCGCAGTATTTGCCCCAGGATTGTGCTTTGTCGATACACACAGTCGGGGTGACAAGACTAACGACTTCCCCTTCGAGATCAAACCCGACGTTTCTGTGTATTCCGCATCGGTAAATGGTCGTCAAAACAGTGCAACATGTTGTGATGTTGCGACCCTCGACATACACATCGAATTCAAGTACATTCACGCGGATGACCCATTCTGTATTTCGGAATCACCTCCCTCTGACGCACCCAATTCATTCATCACCCACACGCAACGCTCCTATGAAACGTTGGGCCAGATCTCGACTTATGCCGCCGCACAGATGGCGGCGCAGTTTCGCACACATGTCTTCTCTGTGTACATCCTCCGTGACACTGCCCGCCTACTCCGATGGGACAGGGAAGGGCTCATTGTCAGCGAACCAATC